>WNYA01001668.1:0-64000 GCA_019512145.1 Engystomops pustulosus | reverse complement strand
GAATGAGTGTATAAACGTTGTTGTGTATACTGATGTATAAGTGTGTGGTAGCTTGTGAGTTTGGAGGTTTGTAAGCAGTAGTCGGTCTGGGCGAGCCTCTACTGTAGTTACAACTGGAGTGACACAGGAGGGAGCCTACAAGTGTCTACTGTACCCCTGGTCACCCCACCATTCACAGACACACAGATTGGTAGGGGTCTCATAGGCACGTGTACAACATCTCTGCTTGCTGCCAGTGAATGGAAACCTCCTGTACATCCAAGACCATCATACTAATGGAGACCCCAGATCAGGCAATACTAATGGAGACCCCAGAGCATGCAATACTAATGGATACCCCAGATCAGGCAATACTAGTGGAGACCACAGAGGAGAGCAACATCTGGAAGAAGGGAGGACCCAGGAATCGTGAATACAGCTGACAAATACTGAACACTTATGGTTCCTTTCCTGTTCTAGACACTGCTTTGCTCTGGTCCTTGATACTAGTATAAGGAGATAAAGCAGCAGGAGGAAACCCTGGAGCTTGAGTACTAGTCAGTTGTACTTACTGCTGGACCAAGTGATTCCAAGTGATTGATGGATGCGCACATTGGTTTTGTGTGCTACCTGAAGGAGTCTACAGGAGGAGGATGTTGTGCACCCCTACACTACTCAGCATCTGCCGTTAACACAATCCAGCACCCACGAGTGGAGATCCACCAGCCCCAACAACCCAAAGGTACAGAGCCATGATGTGGTTGGGTCAGACAGCAAAGATACCATGGGACTGCTGGGTGTCATACCCTGAGCATCTCATATTGTGATAGCAGTGGATACATGCAGTGTCACTACATTACCATACCATGTAGATTGAGCACACAGTGAGCTGGTTATACAATTTCATCTGTATGTTTGCTGAGAACCTTGTGTTCAGTTTTATAAGTTCACATATTAAATTGATCCAGTCTCTACAGTAGATGTCCCTTTGAGAGATACTGTACTATTTCATCTCAAAATCTCGTCACTTTGGCTCAGTTTCGGTTCTTATGTATAGCATTCAGTTCGTGTTTCTCTACATTAATACAGCATGGTGAGACATCTAACCTATAATGGTTGGCACTCTGGTTAGCCTCAAACTAAAAATCCTCACACCCTTTTACCTTGAAAGCCAATGAAGAAATGGACTATGTAACACACATCCTGAGGTGGAAACTTACATTGTATAATTAGGCTTCATGCGTCAAGTGGAAATACATGAGAGTGTGATCCAGGGCAGGGAAGGTCCATAAGTTCTGTTTGGGTCCCCAACTCTGGGTAAAGGGGCAAGACAAGACAGTTAGCAAGTCCCAAAATGTAGACTGACCAAAGACATTGATCAACACCATCTAGTAGATATATTTAAAGGCAACCTGTCATCAGGAGCCCTTTTTCTAACTCCCACTTGTCTCCATAGAGAATAGAGTATACATTGAGATACAGGGGGTCATTTACTAAGGGCCCGATTCACGTTTTCCCGACGTGTTACCTGAATATTTCCGATTTGCGCCGATTTTCCCTGTATTGCCCCGGGATTTTGTCAACGTGATCGAATTTTGGCGCATCGGCGCCGGCATGCACGCGAAGGAAATCGGGGGGCGTGGCCGAATGAAAACCCGACAGATTCGGAAAAACCGCCGCATTTAGAAAAAATGTGTTGCGAAAATTGCACTTACCTTCACCAAGTATAGGCCGGTGAATTTCAGGGCATTCCAGCGGACCTCAGTGGACTTCAGCACAACCAGCGACATCTGGTGGACGGCGGAGGAACTGCCTTAGTGAATCCCGGCCGGACCCGAATCCACCGCAGAGAACGCGCCGCTGGATCGCGAATCTGCCCCACAGTTTTAATAGTAAAAGTTTTTTTCCGAGCAAAAAAATAAGTTGGATCAAATTTTGCCTTTTTTTATGCAGAACAGTGGGGCAAATTTACTTACCCGGTCCATTCGCGTTCCAGCGGCGGCTTCTCCGCTCTGGATTCGGGTCCGGCCGGGATTTAATAAGGTAGTTCTTCCGCCGTCCACCAGGTGGCGCTGCTGCGCTGAAAGTAAACTCATCGCGCCGGAATGCACCGAGCTGGACCAGGTGAAGGTAAGCGGTCCTTATGCGACACATTTTCGGTTTTTAAATGCGGCGGTTTTTCCGAATACGTCGGGTTTTCGTTCGGCCACGCCCCCCGATTTCCGTCGCGCGCATGCCAGCGCCGATGCGCCACAATCCGATCGCGTGCGCCAAAATCCCGGGGCAATTTAAGTACAAGCGGCGCAAAACGGAAATATTCGGGTAACACGTCGGGAAAACGCGAATCGGGCCCTTAATAAATGACCCCCAGTGTCTCTAGTCCCTTGGGAATGGCCAGTGAGAAGTGGGGGAAGACATGTATGACGTCCTGAAGGGGGGGAGCGACCGGGGGGGGGGGGGAGATATGACGGACAAATGAATGACGGTGCGGTTACCCGAGGGCCTGTTTTACTATAAAAACTGTTTGGCAATGTGTTGAATATTCTCTATGGGGAGCCATAAAAAGGGGGTCCTGATGACAGGTTCCCTTTAAGGGGTTTCCCATTATGGACATGTATCCCCTATGGACAGAATAGGTAATAAATGTCTGATGACAGGGGTCCAACTTCCAGGACCCCTGTAATCTACGAAATGGAGACGTACAAGAATTTTTTGATGGGGGATATGTGTCCTTAATGGAAATGCCCTTTCGATATTTGTTTCCATAAAAATCAATAGCCAAGTAACCTGCCCCTAATACCCCCATATATTTCTAAGTCCTCCTCAGTGTCCAAATCATAAATTATACCCCTTACAGCCCCAACACTTAAAGGGAGGGGCCACATTTTGTTGGGCATCTTTTAAGCATGGATACTGATCTACCTGTTTATCATGCAAGTGCCAGCATATGATAAACAATCCCCTAAACTCCCAACATTCCTGTTTTTTTCACTACTATCCCAAGCGGTTGGGAGAATGTCCCGCTGTGCCCCGCTTTGTCCCGGATGTCTCCTTTGAGTCCCTCCTCCTGGTCCTGACAAGTGCAGATTTGAAGCTGGTGCTAGGACCAGTAGGGGAGACAAACCTGCTCCTCCACGCCATCCCCCTCCCGTAGTGCTGAGGCTGCTCAATCTTCATGAGGGAGAGAGAGCAGGCGACAGAAGGACTCTGTCCAAAAGGCTGTGTGAGAGGTCAGGGCTCTGTGCCAGATTCATGAAGACTGTGCTTGGTTCTTTATGAATCTGGCGCACTCTGCACGATAGTAAGGCAAACTGCACTCTGTAACAATAGAGAGGGACACATGTATAAAATAATTACAACCTGGGGGAGATTTATAATACACTTGTGCGCCGGTATATGATGAAGCCCCACACCCACCAGATACATCATGAGGCTCATGCCTGTGCTGGCTGGCGCACAAAACAATGCCAGGTCCGATCTGGTGTAGCTTTGAGTAAAAATGTGCGGATATTCAGCTGTGAATGTTTGGACATTTTCAAAAAGTGTGCACAAGGCAGGAACGCCCCATTCCCACCCACTCCGCCTCTGACTCCGCCCCTTCACGGCCCCTCCATGCCCACATAGTTTGAAGATGGTGTATTCCCCAGAATAATCACAATATCTTGCAGTACACAATATAATTGTGATTATACTAGCCAGATAAATCATCTCCCCCTGTGTGTGTAATCTACAGTGAGGGGTACATATATATGATGCATACATTTGCTTTATTTCATATTTCTGAAAACAGTGTTAAAAAGAAAAAGGTTAAGTGTGAATTTATGTATAAGCAGAAAATGGGCGCTGCTATATGCCTGGCCTAGGGATAAACCGCGGAAATTAAAAACGAAATTCTGTCGCAAGATCAAGCACTCACATGCACCCGGAAGAAGCAGGTGAACTCTGGCGGACCTCAGAGCAGATGCGACACATAGTGAATCGCGGCAGCTCCGAATCCTCATCGGACAACGCACCGCGGGATTGCAACAGGACCGGGTAAGTAAATCTGCCCCATTGTTGTGCTATTATTATTGTGCAATGTATGTTGCAAAGTTTTATATGTGGCCATTAGGTGGCACCCTGTTTTCATGTAGCCTGCAGATATACTACAGACATGTACTGATGGTCCTCAAAAGAGATTCTGAAATTGTAGGAAGACATTGAAATATAATGTTTGTATTTAAGTGCTTTGAGAAGATCACAAAATACATGTTCTTAAAGGGGTTGGCCACTTTACCTCATGTTTTTGTAATATGTGTGTAAGTGTGCGGGGGGCAGGATATGAGGTAATTTACCATTATACATCTAGTAATAGTTCTGCTCCGCTTTCTTGATATGTAAAGTGAAGCCTCCTGTCTTTTACCTCATCAGTCAGAGATTCCTGACCATAAAATGGCCGCAGATGGAGGGTCATGTGATCTCTATCTGTCCATGAGCAATCGCCCTGCCAGGATCTTGGTATTATATTCATGAATGTAAGATCAAGGTCCTGGCAGGGCAATTGCTCATGGACAGATAGGGGCAACTTTACTTACCCGGTCCATTCGCGATCCAGCGGCACATTCTCTGCGGTGGATTCGGGTCCGGCCGGGATTCACTAAGGCAGTTCCTCCGACGTCCACCAGGTGACGCTGCTGCGCTGAAGTTCCCCGGAATGCACTGATCTTCACCAAGCCGGACCGAGTGAAGGTAAGCGCGAGTCCAGCGACACTTTTTCTTTTTTTTTAAATGCGGCGGTTTTTCCGAATCCATCGGGTTTTCGTTCGGCCACGCCCCCGATTTCCGTCACGTGCATGCCAGCGCTGATGCGCCACAATCCGATCGCGTGCGCCAAAAACATGGGCAATACAGGGAAAATCGCCGCAAATCGGAAATATTCGGGTAACACGTCGGGAAAACGCGAATCGGGCCCTTAGTATATGACCCCCATGTAGATCACATGACCCTCCATCAGCGGCCATTTTATGGACAGGAATCTATGGCTAATGAGGGAAAAGACAGGAGGCTTCACTTTACATATCAAGAAAGTGGTGCAGAACTTTTGTCAACACTTTTGCGTATAGTGTTAGTAGCAGCAGGACTGTGAAAAATGCATTTATCTTCCAGGATTGTAGCTGGATTCGATACAACGGTTTGTGAGATCTATTCACTGAATACATCGCTCCTGGGAGTAGTCTGAATGCAGAGATCAACTTTGTAAGGTCAAAACTGCTGGTAAACTCCGCTGTATCTATGTGAGGAAACACAATAGGATCACAACAAAATAATTCTGTGAATATTTGCACAAATCTCCTGTCGTGGGAAAATCGTCAAACATCTAGACATATCATAATGCTGTCATCACTCCTGACCACCAAGGATATAACACCATACATGTAATTGACCACAAGTTAACAAACAATAGGACTGACCACAAGTTAACTGTCTGTAGCCTCATTTTAAGAAGGGTATTGAACTGGAGAACAGACTGTCATAATCAGATCAGTTGGGGCAATGTTGAACTGGGAATCCTTGGGCCCAATCATGTGAATTATTCTGAGGGCCCATCCTCCATTATCAGCTAGGAAATACACCCTGTTGACTATATCTTTGGGTGCAGTATCAGGTTAGAGCCTGGGCCCACTGGGGGATCTTCCGATTCCCTGGTAGGCCAGTCCGACACTATGCTAGAGTGGTTTAAGTAAAGTTCTTACTTAATTTTACATCAAGGGTTAACTTGCATTCATACCTATGGGGGAGATTTATCAGAACTGTCTAAGGGCAAAACTGTTCTAGTTACCCATGGCAACCAATCAGATCTCAGTTTTATTTTCCCACAGCTGTTTATGAAATGAAAGCTGAGCTCTGATTGGTTTCCATGGGCAACTAGAACAGTTCTGCTCTCAGAGACTTCTGATAAATCTCCTCATAGTGTTTTGTTATATATATTGGGCCAGATCTATAAAAACTGGTTGCGTCTGACTTTTCACAGAAAAAAAATGTGCAAAGTGTTCACTTATGAAGTGTTTGCGCCAGATTTGTTTCATGGCTGCACTGGGTCGACAAGATGTGGGTCGAAAAAATGTGGACCTAATGCAGTGTGCTAGTGTTTAGTCGGGGTTTGCAGCACATTACATACAGCAACTCGCCAGAATTGTGTAGCATGCTGTATGTTAAAGGCGCACCTAAAAAAAGATGGTGCACACTTCCTGAACAGTGCAGGGTACACAAGATAATTAAAGACTGTGCGCCATAGTGCAGTTTGCACTACTTTTCATAACGTTCTTTTTATTAGTAGTGTATAGACCTGTATAATGGGTTTATCCAAGGAGAAACTGGTAATTTTCCATAGCTATAGTAGAAATAGTTTTTAAAAACAGAAACAAAGTGCTGTCTGGAAAGTTGTTTACCACTTTAGAAACTTTCTGCCAAAGAATATTATGGAGACTTAATGTAAGTCTAAGGGAGTCCCTAGTGTCTTGACGTTTGTGACCAGGATACCAGACTTCAAAGATAGATGGAAGGCTAGCTCAAGTCTTTCCTCAGTGTAGAACATGTAGAACACTTCTTATGTCAAAAGGAGCAGTACTGTGCAGTGTGGAAGCTGAGCAGATTGTACATAGTGTCCTATCTGCAGGCAGCATGTTATAGAGCAGGAGGAGCTGAGCAGATTGTGCATAGTGTCCTATCTGCAGGCAGCATGTTATAGAGCAGGAGGAGATGAGCAGTTTGTACATAGTGTCCTATCTGCAGGCAGCATGTTATAGAGCAGGGGAAGCTGAGCATATTGTACATAGTGTCCTATCTGCAGGCAGCATGTTATAGAGCAGGAGGAGCTGAGCAGATTGTACATAGTGTCCTATCTGCAGGCAGCATGTTATAGAGCAGGAGGAGCTGAGCAGATTGTACATAGTGTCCTATCTGCAGGCAGCATGTTATAGAGCAGGAGGAGCTGAGCAGATTGTACATAGTGTCCTATCTGCAGGCAGCATGTTATAGAGCAGGAGGAGCTGAACAGATTGTACATCGTGTCCTATCTGCAGGCAGCATGTTATAGAGCAGGTGGAGCTGAGCAGATTGTACATAGTGCCCCATCGGCAGGTAGCATGTCATAGAGAAAGAGGAGCTGAGCAGATTGTACATAGTGTCCTATCTGCAGGTAGCATATTATATTGAAGGAAGAGCTGTGCAGATTGTCTTTGTCCAATTTGCAGGTAGCATGGCATAGAGCAAGCGGAGCTTAGTAAAGGCGGCATGTTATAGAGCAGGAGGAGCCAAACAGATGGTATATACTGACCTATCTGCTGGCAGTAAGTTATAGAGCCCGAGGAGACGTGCATATTGAACGTAATGTCCTATTGTCAGCCAGCATGTCATAGAGCAGGAGGAGACATGCATATCGTACATACTGTCCTATTTTCAGTCCGCTTGTAATAGAGCAGGAGGAGCAGAGTAGATTGGTATAATAGCTACAGCTCCCAGAATACAAATTTGAAGGATCTGTCCTCTGCCTAAACATCTCTGAAGCTAATAAATTGTGACTTTAAGTTCTGCATTATATAAACTATAACTCAGGATCAGTGCAAGATAAATAAGAAAATGACCCCTATATTTGGACTAATATATATATATATATATATATATATTATATATATATAATAATATTTGTGGGGAATTGCTCTGGTAGTTGACTGGTGCAGTGCAGGAAGCAGTGACACACGCAGTTTAAAATCCAACTTAAGGTTTATTCACACTTGCAAAACAGAACACAAATTCAGCCTTGGCTTAGGCACATGCAAAACATTATAAAAGTATTCCTGCCCGGCTAGGCGCTGTCTAATACATTTTGAGGACCCTAGCTATCCGGGTACCAGGCTGCCTGGCACACGCTCTTGGCCAGCAGCAAGACAGGAGATCCTCAGTTACCTTTGCTGTGAGAATGCAATCTCGCTTTAGCTCTCCAGGTAGGGCCTCTCCTACTGCTCTGGCCTGCAGACTAAATCAGGCCCTAACGAGGCCTGTGACCTGCACCTGTGGGCTATACAAAAGCCCAGACCGAAGCGGGTGGAGTAGGAGTCCCACTACAGCCTACCCCTACTCCATAATAAGCAGGCCCAGTACGGGACTTACCAAGGTCTGTGTTAGCTGGAGCCAACACAGACAAAACAGACTATTCCTGCTTATCATTGTCTGCATTAACCTTGGGTTACTGCAGAAAACCCAGGCTTTTACCACCAGCATTTCATCTGCCTGTAAACAGATAGGGTTTTCCACAAACACCTCTCACTTCTTCACAATATATATATATATATATATATATACGCATGTATAGATACAGTTAGTTTCATGAATCTGAACAAATAGAATATTTGTCTGTGTGAGTTATTGGTTTTGTATCTGCATCTCGTGTCCTTCCAACTTTGTTGGTGGTGTTATTGCTATTATCTCTCAGGCACACAACTTTTCATGTGAATATAATTGAATATGTTTTTTTATTGTCTCTTCTTCCTGTATCACACCATCAGGCAATAAATGTTCTCTGCATGTCCTCCATAATTGCTATCTGGCATTGTTTTAGCAAAGTTAGAGGCTTATAATTCCCCGAACAGTGATTTGCATTAAGACATAGCTGAAAACATATACACATTCTGTAATTTATAGGGGAAAACTCATTTCCTTACTTCTCAGAATCTTTATTAAAACATATATTTCAAGTAAATGTGAACGTTATTCAAAGTAGATGTAACATGTGGTAATCTGTAGTCTAAAAGTCATAAAAGTAGGAGTTGCTTTATTTATTTATTGCACTACTCCTTGTTAGTGCAGTGTTCACATAGGTTGGGTTCTTTTCTCTCTGAAACAGACTTACTGGTTTGGCTGTTATTCCAATTCATGTCACAAGGCTTCCTGAAATTCTGACATTGATGTACATGGATCTGCTGCATCTAAGGTAGCACTGGGTGCATAGATTTCCATTTCCCATGCTGGAAAGGTTAGCCTATTCCATAACCAGAATTCTCAGAAGAGCATGCATGCTTTTAAGACTCGGTCAACCTCCACACAATAGTGGAAATAAAGCTGCATATAAGGGAATAGTCCTGGAAATTCTCAGGCTTTTTAGAGATTGGAGAAAATGGGTACCACTTTGTTGCCTGCATCTAAAAATGCATAATCTGCATTTATGTCCCAACCACTGCAAGGTCATTCTCCTTGCTACTGTGAAGCATGTGTCCATCAGATGCATCCCCCTGCCAGAAACTCAGCCTCATACCTGCCATAGATGTAGCCACTTTCTGGCCAAACCCTTCCCACTGGGGCAATTATTCAGAAGCCACGAAAGCTAAAAAGTTTGGCAGAAAAGTGACTGTGAGCCAAATACTTACATTTTACACAAAATCCAGAATAACATGTATATGAAATAAATCAGCATTGGAAGCTAAAGTTGCCTGTAACTTAGATCTCCACAGATAAAGTTTTCCTGAACCAACCTTGAAGAATAAAAAAAAGAGACCTTAATAATAATTGAAAACTTTTTACTAACATGATACTGGGGATGACCATCTTTGCCTATTTAACTTTTATGCCTGATGAATTTTCTCTATTTTATTTCTATTTTTATGTCTTTCAATCAGTTGTGTTTTAGTATTCCAATAAATCCCCAAAGTTTATTAATAAACTGCATATCAGGATGATTTGACGTCATAAATAGATGCAGAACCCCATGGGCTCTTCATTCCCCCTAAACTGATTTCCTTGTCCGTCGTCTTTGTTTTTTCTCTTGGACGTTCAATACATTCATATTCGTTTTGATAAGCTTTTGATGTGTCCGTTGAATTGACTAGAAACATGATGAATACATGAAAGGCTTACATATCTAAGGAAAAACACTCCAAAAGTTGCTACATATTGCCGATATTTCAGGAATATGAGGAAAAATAAATTGCCATCTCCCTAAGGTAAGATACCGCAGTGCATCCTTGTTACTCTTGCTACTTTGATATATACATGCAATTTGTCTCTGTTGTATAATTTGCAATAACAGAAGATTGATTATGTACACTTCACACAGCAGGCACTGGTGACTGCCTCGCCTCCGCTGCTCTGATTGTATACATATTCATATATATATACTGTATATATACTTTCAGAACTGGCTGAATATCATTCTGCAGTGTTCTGAGCTTCAGCTGCTACCTGGATCGCTTTGCTGGGTGGTGCTCATTGAAAGCTGCCTTGCAGAGTCAGTTCCCTGAGGGCGCGTTCACACATTCCGCTATCGTCGCGTTCATAACGCGACGCTAGCGCACAGTGGGCGGGGCTCGGGCCGATCGCATATGCGTTTCCCGGGAAACGCATGCGATTAATAACCCGATCGCATGCGTTTCTCTGGAAACGCATATGCGATCGCCCCAAACTCCGCTCCCTGTGCGCTAGCATCGCATTATGAACGCGGCGCTAGCGGAATGTGTGAACGCGCCCTTAGTTGAGCTTGGTATGTGCTCTGGAAAGCTGGGTGGTGTTATATAGAGTTCAGTAGGTTTCTCAGCTGTGGATTGAGTGATGGATGACAATTACAGTGGGGAAAAAAGTATTGAGTCAGCCGTCAATTGTGCAAGTTCTCCCACTTAAAAAGAGAAGAAAAAGAGAGAAAAAGAAGATAAGCCTGTAATAGACATTATAGATAGTCCTCAACTACAGTATAAGAGACAAAATGACAAAACAAATCCAGAAGATCACATTGGGGCACATTTATTTACCCGTCCTGTCGCAATCCCCGCCGTGCGTTGTCTGACGAGGATTCTGGTCTGCCGCGATTCACTACAATCGTGCGTCCAATTTCCTGCATGTATGTGAGTGCTGTTCTTGCGACACAATTGGCCCTTTCCTGTTTTTTCATGTCCATTTTTCCCTCCCCACCTTCAAAAATCTATAACTTTTTTATTTTTACACGTAAAGAGCTGTGTGACGGCTTGTTTTCTGCGTAACAAATTGCACTTCATAGTGAAAGTATATAATATTCCATGCCATGTACTTGGAAGCGGGAAAAAAATTCCAATTGCAGTGAAAATGGTGAAAAAACGCATTTGCGCCATTTTCTTGTGGGCTTGGATATTACGTCTTTCACTGAGCGCCCCAAATGACATGTCTACTTTATTCTTTGGGTCGGTACGATTAAGGGGATACCAAATTTGTACAGGTTTTATAATGTTTTCATACATTTGCAAAAATTAAAACCTCCTGTACAAAAATTATTTTTTTGATTTTGCCAACTTCTGGCGCTAATAACTTTTTTATACTTTGGTGTACGGAGCTGTGGGTGGTGTCATTTTTTAGGTATCTGGTCACCTACAAACTAGCAAGTTGTCTGGCTCTCACAGACCTGTAACTTCTTCTTAGTGGCTCCCTGTCCTCCTCTCATTACCTGTAGTAATGGCTTCTGTGTCCTTCCCTCATTACCTGTAGTAATGGATACTGTGTCCTCCTCTCATTACCTGTAGTAATGGCTCCTCTGTCCTCCTCTCATTACCTGTAGTAATGGCTTCTGTGTCCTCCCCTCATTACCTGTAGTAATGGCTCCTCTGTCCTCCTCTCATTACCTGTAGTAATGGCTTCTGTGTCCTCCCCTCATTACCTGTAGTAATGGCTCCTCTGTCCTCCTCTCATTACCTGTAGTAATGGCTTCTGTGTCCTGATTGATTATGTACACTTCACACAGCAGGCACTGGTGACTGCCTCGCTTCCGCTGCTCTGATTGTATACATATTCATATATATATACTGTATATATACTTTCAGAACTGGCTGAATATCATTCTGCAGTGTTCTGAGCTTCAGCTGCTACCTGGGTCGCTTTGCTGGGTGGTGCTGATTGACAGCTGCCTTGCAGAGTCGGTTCCCTTAGTTGAGTTTGGTATGTGCTCTGGAAAGCTGGGTGGTGTTATATAGAGTTCAGTAGGTTTCTCAGCTGTGGATTGAGTGATGGATGACAATTACAGTGGGGAAAAAAGTATTTAGTCAGCCGTCAATTGTGCAAGTTCTCCCACTTAAAATGAGAAGAAAAAGAGAAAAAAAGAAGAGAAACCTGTAATAGACATTATAGATAGACCTCAACTATAAGAGACAAAATGAGAAAACAAATCCAGAAGATCACATTGGGGCACATTTACTTACCTGTCCCGTCCCGAACCCCGCCGTGCGTTGTCCGACAAGGATTCTGGTCTGCTGCGATTCACTGCAATCGTGCATCCAATTTCCTGCATGTATGTGAGTGCTGTTCTTGGGACACAATTGGCTTTTTAAATTCCGCAGTTTGTCCAAAGCAGTCAAGTTGTCCGCCGTCCACGGCCCCCAATTTGTGTAGCATGCAAGCCGGCCCCGATGCGACACAATCCGATCACGTGTGCCAAAAACTCGGGGCAATTCAGGGCAAAACAGTAAAGAATCGCGAAACCCGTTGAAAATGCGGCGTTCAGGCCCTTAGTAAATGTGCCCCATTGTCTGATTTTTAAACAATTTACTTGCTAATTAAAGTGGAAAATAAGTATCTGCTCACCTACAAACTAGCAAGTTGTCTGGCTCTCACAGACCTGTAACTTCTTCTTAGTGGCTCCTCTGTCCTCCACTCATTACTTCAAGTAATGGCTTCTGTGTCCTCCACTCATTACCTGTAGTATTGGCTTCTGTATCCTCCACTCATTACCTGTAGTACTTTACCTCATGCTGTTTGTAATGTGTGTGTAAGTTTGGGGGGAAAGATATTAGGTAATTTACCTTTATACATCTAGTAATAGTTCTGCTCCGCTTTCTTGATATGTAAAGTGAAGCCTCCTGTCTTTTACCTCATCAGCCAGAGATTCCTGACCATAAAATGGCCGCAGATGGAGGGTCATGTGATCTCTATCTGGAGATTGTTCATGGACAGTTATAGATCACATGACCCTATATCTGCGGCCATTTTATGGACAAGAAAGTGGAGCAGAAATATTACTAGATGTATATTGGTAAATTACTTAATGTCCTGCACCCCTCACACTAAACACATTACAAAAACATGAGGTAAAGTGACTAGAGGAGATCTGCATGGAGGACATACCAGCAACAGTGTGTGCCAACCTTGTGAGGACTTACAGAAAAAGTTTGACCTCTGTTACTGCCAACAAAGGATGTATACCACAGTACTGAGATTAACTTGTTATTGACCAAATACTTATTTTCCACTAATATTTGCAATTTCTAGATTTTTTTCTCATAGTTGAGGCCTCTCATCTTTATAAGTGGGAGAACTTGCACAATTGGTGGCTGACTAAATACTTTTTCTCCCCACTGTAACTGCTGGGTCCAACTTTGAGCTACTCCTTTAAATTCTTGCTCCTCCAAAATCCAATAATAATAATAATATAAATTCCTTTATTTATATAGCGCACACAGATTATGCAGTGCTACAAAGAGCTTGCGAGATTAGCCCCTGCCCCCATGGGGCTCACAATCTAATCAACCTACCAGTATGTTTTGGTGAGTGAGAGGAAATGGAGGACCGGCGAGAACATCCACCTCTTTGCAGATGTTGACCTGGATTGTACTTGAACCCAGGACCCGAGCGCTGCAAGACTGTAGTGATGACCACTGAGCCACCATGCTGCCCTAGTTGTTGGTTCTACTTCTTTGACACTTGTTATCTCTTTCATTACTATTGCTTTTCTGTGTATCCAACCTCTGCTATGTTTACTTTCCTAATCTCTTGTCTCTCAATTCTGGGCCTCGCCCCCATCTTGGATTTGACACATTCTACCTGACTTGGCTTCTATGTCTAATATGTGTCAGAATCCAGGATACCACATTTCTATCGATTTTATGTTATTTTTGCATATCTCTAAAAAGATTTTTATTACTCTGGTGTACAAGGGTGTGTACATTTTTGGCGAGACCCACTGAGGTTTTCATTGATACCATTTTGGAGACTGTATGACATTTTGCTCACATTTTATTAAAATTTGTATAGAGGGAAAAATGGTGAAACTTGTACATTCAGACATTTGGGATGTTTTTCCCTGTTATGTTGTTCAACATAAAGAATAATTATTTTTATAGTTTGATAGATTGAGCCTTTTGGGACAATTATGACTTGTTTACTGATCCCGTTCGTGTCACATTCTTGTGGGCTCAGTTTGTACGTGTTTCACTGTGCGCTCCAAATAACACCTCTACTTTATTCTGTGGTTCGGTACGATCACGATGATACCAAATGTATATAGGTTTTAATACATTTTAAAAAGTTAAACGATTGTGTACGAAAAAGGAAAAAAAAATTGTCATCTTCTGGCGCTAATAACTTTTTCACACTTTGGGCTACAGAGCTGTGTTAGGTATCATTTTTTGCTAAATGAGTTGATGTTTTCATTGCTACCATTTTTAGGTCTGTGCGATATTTGTTCACTTTTTATTCTATTTTTTATGTGATGTAAAATGGTGTTGCGTTTTGGACATTTGGGCGCTATTTTCTGTTATGTGGTTCACCACCGGCAATAACCGTTTTTATATTTTGATAGATCGGGCATTTTGGGACGCGGCGATACCTATTGTGTCTGTGACTTTTACTGTTTATTATGTTTTATATCAGTTCTAGGGAAAGGGGGTGATTTGAACTTATTTTTAAACCTTTTTTGAAACTTTTTTTTTACTATTTCTTAGACCCTCTAGGATAAATTAACCCTAGATGGTCTAATCGTTCCTACCATATACTGCAGTAGTACTGTATTGCAGTATATGGCATTACTGCATAGTATACAATACAATGAGCCACTAGCTCGGACATAGATCCGAGTATGTCATGGCAATTAATCGCCTCCCCCCCGATGCCGTTTGGGGGAGCGACAATCGAATCCAAGATGGCGGCGCGTACACGGCACTATCTTTTAAATGCCACGGCTTTGCCGGCGGCATCGGAGGAGTTACTAGCCGGGATCGGTCAAGCACTTACCGCTGTTATTAGCGGTGGGGGTTTGCTGCAGTATGCAACATCACCCACATCACCCACATTAGTCCTCTCCTTACAGCCATGCCGTTAAAGAGGTTAAAGGGATTGACCACTTTACCTCATGTTTTTGTAATGTGTGTAAGTGTGTGTGGGGGGTAGGGTATTTGGTAATTTACCAATATACATCTAGTAATAGCCCGCCCCCCCCCCCCTCCGCTACGCCCCCCCCCCCCTCTTCGCTCCAGGTGGGAGCGGAGAATGCATACAGCATATACTGTATGCATTCCTGGAGAACCTTCCTGGAGAATAAAAGAAAATAAAGTAAGTTTATCTGTGTATATGTATGTGTATATATGTATGTGTGTATATGTATGTGTGTATATCTATCAGTTTATATGTGTATATATATATATATATTCCGTATGCATTTTATACTACATGTGGGAACACTGTATGCATTTTATACTACATGGCGATATTCTGTATGTATTTTATACTACATGGTGATATGCTGTATGCATTTTATACTACAAGGTAATATTCCGTATGCATTTTATACTACATTGGGGGACGCTGCATGCATTTTATACTACATTGTGGGACGCTGTATGCATTTTATACTACATGGGGGGACGCTGTATGCATTTTATACTACATAGGAGGACGCTGTATGCATTTAATACTAAATGGCAGTATGCTGTATGCATTTTATACTACATGGCGGCACTCGGTATGCATTTTATACTATATAGCGGTACGCTGTATGCATTTTATACTATATGGCGGTACGCTGTATGCATTTTGCATTGCTTTATTTTCACACCAAACCAGTATGATGGATCTGGTCCTGATACTCCCTGATCTATTACGTAAATGGGGGGGGGGGGCGTCTCTCTATGGCTCGCCTCAGGCAGCAGACAGGCTTGGTACACCCCTGGTACTGTATTTCAGTATATGGCATTTCTGCACAGTATACATTACAATGAGCCACTAGCTCATTGTAACGAAACTGAAGAAACCAGACAGCCTCGAGTCTGACGTAGATCCGATTCTGTCATGGCAATTAATCGCCTCGCCCCAATGCCGTTTGGGGGAGCGACGATCGAATCCAAGATGGCGGCGCGAACACGCCACTATCTTTTAAATGCCATGGCTTTGCTGGCGGCATCGGAGGAGTTACAACTGGAATCGGTGCAAGCACTGACCGCTGTTATTAGCGGTGGGGGTTTGCTGCAGTATGCAACATACGCCACCTGTGTATGAAGAGGGCTCAGCCTGTGAGTCCCCTTCATACACCCCCGCTCCTTTGCGCCGAGCAGAGCGTCAAGGGGTTAAAAGCTATCACCCACATTAGTCCTCTCCTTACAGCCATGCCGTTAAAGAGGTTAAAGGGATTGACCACTTCACCTCATGTTTTTGTAATGTGTGTGGGGGGGTAGGGTATTAGGTAATTTACCAATATACATCTAGTAATAGCTCTGCTCCGCATTCTTTATATGTAAAGTGAAGCCTCCTGTCTTTAACCTTATTAAATGGACAGGTGCTGGAAGGTAGATTAGTTATGGGCATTTAGAGATCACACGACCCTTCATCTCCAATCATTTCATGGACAGCAATGGAAGCCGATGAGGTAAAAGACATTCCTGAACCAGGAATTTTACTTTACCTTTTAAGAAAGTGGCGCAGAACTTAGCATTGTTTATGTGTCACATATTGAAGTTCAACTTTGTACTAGAAGTTCGGGTTTTAGCATTAAAGGGCATCTACCACCAGGATGAAAGACTGTATGCAAATGAACCTCCGGCTCCATTAACACCTATGGTGCCTAGAGCCCCTCAGGCTCTTTTGCATACAGTCCTTCATCCTGGTGGTAGATGCCCTTTAATGTATATCTCTAAAACAGACCCCTGAATCTCTTCACACATTCACAATGTTACTAAGATTTGCCCAAGGATGAGAAATATTGGATCATCCCTCCCTGCTTTGTCAGTAACCAGGATTTGTGTGCTTTTATTTAATTGGCCAAGCACCTGTATCCTGTGCTATTCAGTTTTTTTGATTCAGTTGTGTAACTTTACATTTTTTTTTATTATATAATGACATTGTAAACTCATCCACAATATTGAAACCATATATTAGAAGAAAAAACTCCTATGTCTTAGTTATTACTTTCATTATGTTTTTATGTGTTACTGGTTATAAAGTTTTAGTGATTTTGGAAACAAATGTTACTTTTTTTTATCTTTACCTTTAATAATTCCAGATACAACTTTAACTTGACAATTTTTATATTGAAGTTACCCAAGATCAATGTGATGTGTGTTCATTATTGTTTTGCTTGAATTTTTAATATCTCATATAGGGGCATTTTATGTCAAGTAATGAAGGGAGTCTATAAGCATTCTGGGAGTTGTGCTACTCCAGTAGACACATGTTGTTGTTTTTTTAATAACAATATTCATTAGTTGCATAAGATTTGGTATGCAGCCCCCCTATTTCTGAAATTCCTGATGCAGCTCCCCTAATTATAAAATGCCCAAAGCAGCCCCCTTAATAAAGCATTGCCCAATGCAGTCCCCATATTAATGCAATTACGGATACAGCCCAACCAAGAATGAAATGCCCTGCAGTGCCACTAAGAATGAAATACCTAATGCAGCCTCTCAATGTATAAAAAAAATACTCACCTTCCGATGTGCCCCAATGCTCTGCACGGCTCCTCCTTCTCCTCTTCACTCGTAACAGAGCGGGCAGAGATGTGTCCATGCGCTCGGCCCACCAGCACACACTATAATGTGGTGGTGTCGCTGCTGCTGACGTCATAGTTTATTTTTTTATACACTCGAGTATAAGCCAAGTTGACACAATTATATATGATAACTAAACTCTTAACAAAATGTTATAATCAAATAATATGAATAATGATAATAGTAAACTTTGTAACATTATCCAAGAAATCTGTTCCTGTGACCTTCTCTTTCCTCTGCATTCCTGCCTTATTTCAGCAGTTTTTCAGCTTTCTGTCCTGTATCCACTGACAGCTGGGAGATAAAGAAAGGAACTGATAACGTGTCTAATGACTTCAGTGTTTATGGAAAGTCCCTGGATAGTCTAATCTTCTCTGAGAGCTGGTATGGAAAGAGCTAATCGTTAGCCTTCTTTCTTAAGCCCTTGCGCTATGCAGTGACTTAAACATCTTTTTGGCTTCAGACACACTGCTCATTACAGGAGAAAGTAGGAGCAGAAAAAAGTCAGAGAAGCTGCTTTAATTAATGAAACATATTATCACCATTGTATTCATTTCTGCGATAGATTACGGTATTTACTTTAATGATGTAATGATGCTATAAGCAAAAATATTCCAAATCAAATATTATTTAGGGTTTCCTCATAATTATTTATGTTTTATAAAATATTTATATTTATATGTAAAATGTGAAGCTATCAATGGCATAAAAAAATGCCACATTTAGGAAAAGAAAAACAGCTTAACCCATATTTTTGCAGGTGCCAGCACTAATGTACTTTATTTTTTTTAATATTTTAGTCCAAGATGGATTCTGAACACAACATGAGTCATTCCAGAGGATTGCCCGGATTACCTCCTCTGCCTGGAGCATTGACAAGAGAACCATCAGAGCTATATCAGGTATGTTGGAAGAGTAAGAACAACTCAGAAAGTACCAAATAAGGGTAGGGGCGTAGCAGTAAAGTTGTTCAGTGCCAAGAGAAGGTATCAGCAAGCCACTCTGACATATTGTATGTACTCAAGTATAAGCCCACCCGAGTATAAGCTGAGATTTTGCCCTAATTTTACCTCCAAAAACTGGGAAAACCTATTGACTTGAGTATAAGCCGAGGATGGGAAATGCATTGGTCACAGTCTCCCAGTATATAGTCAGCCACAGTAGTATATAACCAGCCCCTGTAGTATATAGCCAGCAAACCCCCAGTAGTATATAGCCAGTCAGCCCCATGTAGTATATAGCCTACCAGCCCCCAGTAGTATACAGCCAGCCCCCTTAAGTATACACCAGCCCCCATGTAGTATGCAGCCAGCCAGCCCCCGGTAATATACAGCCAGCCAGCCCCCATGTAATTTACAGCCAGCCCCCTTAAGTATACAGCCAGCTACCCCCCTTAAGTTTACAGCCAGCCCCCTTCAGTATATAGCCAGCCCGCAGTTTGCCAAGGACAAAAAAATATATACTCACCTTCGGGCGGTCCCGATGCTCCCCGGTGCTCCGGTCCCCGCGGCTCCTCTTCTTTCTTCTCTGTTGTAACAGCTGGCAGAGTCGTGTCCACGTGATCTGCCGGCTGGCCCACACTATGACGTCTTAAGCGGCAACTATGTCTCATCATAGCGTGCGTCAGCCGGCAGATCACAAGGAAGCGCCTCTGCCGGCTAATACAGCATAGAGAAGACAGAAGAGGAGCCGCCAGGGACTGCGCCGAGCATCGGGTGCTGCTCCGAGCATCAGGGCGCCGAAGGGTGAGTATGTAAGTTTTATTTTTTGACTCGTGTATAAGCGGAGATGAGGTTTTTCAGCACATTTTTTGTGCACACGAGTATATATAGTATCTCCCGACCTTTGCAGTGCAGAAATAGGGACAATTTTTTCCTCCAAGCCACAACTTTTGCCACTGCACCTTTCTCCAGCCCCACACAGTATAATCCTCCCCCCGTGAAAAGTAGTGATTGCTGGGACCCAGGGATGATTTTGCTGTCAAGAAGGGTGAACATCTTGAATAAAACCCGGAGAGAAATTCTCATTGATGTAAAACAGTCCTGTGCACATTGCAAAAAGAAAGAGAAAACTGCGTAATAGAGATAAAAATACAAGACATAATATCAGATTCTGAATGACAATGAGCGAAATTTGCATAAAGATGAAACGCTTGATACACACACCTAACGTCATTCTTTTCCATGAATTGAAATTCCTAAGAAAGTTGTTAAGACAATACATTTGTCTTTATATGTTTGTATCAAAAAAATTCTGCTATCATGTTACACACTTATTGGTGGCACAGTGGGGGGAGTACGCAATATGTTTGGCGACTTCCCAGAGGTGAACTCTCTCTTTGTATGTGGGGGTACAAAGGGAGCCTCCTGTGAATCGGTAGGTCACATGACATATTTCTCTTACTATTGCTATTATCGAAAGAAAGGGGACATAGGGGAACCATACAGCTGTGCAGTGGCTAAAGGGTGGCATAGGGGGACCTGATGCTCTGATTAGCTGGGGGAGGGTGGGGGAACTAGAGATTTGCTATGTATGGGGAGAGGTTAGACAGTGGGGAAATCCAGTGTCACCATGGAGTGATTGATTGGCATTTCCTGTAGGGCATTTCAAAGCAGGGATTGAGGGGAGGAGGGGGAACAATGGCTGTGCCGTTGGGGAAATTATCGGAAGGGGGATAAGACTGCCTATCCGTGGGGGGATTATGTGGGGAAAGAGGATAAGCTGTTTTCAGGGGGAATGGGATGGTAAGTGGGAAAAATACTGATGTCAGAGAAGGATCGATGGGAATGGGAAAACAATATCTGCGGTCAGTGGGGGGAATTGGGAAGGGGGATAATCTTCTGCCTCAGAGAAGGATCGATGGGAAGGCGTACAATGCTGCTGTCAGTGGGATGGGAATTGTGAAAGGTGGATAATGCTGCTATCAGTTAGGGAGTTGAGGGAAGAGGAAACAATGCGCTGTTCAGTGAGGGATTGAGAAGGAGGGGGACAATGCTGTCTGTCCACTGAGGGATTGGGGGGAAGGGAGACAATGCTGCTAGTGAGTGAGGGATTGACGGGGGAAGGGAGGCAATGCCTGCTTCTGAGGGGATTGAGGGAAGGGGCAACTGCTGTCAGGGGAATTTGTGAGAAGGGGTGATAATGCTTCTGTCAGCGGGGGGGGGTATGTGGGAAGGGGGATAATGCTGCTGTCAGTGGGGGAATTAGTGGGAAGGGGGACAATGCTGCTGTCAGTGGGGGAATTAGTAGGAAAGGGGATAATGCTGCTGTCAGTGGGGGAAGGTAGGGGAAAAGGGGGCTCTCTGTCAGTGGGGGAATTTGTGAGAAGGGGGGATAGCTTCTGTCAGCGGGGTAATTAGTGGGAAGGGGATACTGCGTTTCTGTCAGGGGTAATTAGTGGGAAGGGGGATATGCGGCTGTAGTGGGGGTAATTAGTGGGAAGGGGATAATGCTTGCTGTCAGGGGGAATTGTGGGAAGGGGGATATGGCTGCTGTCAGTGGGAGAATTAGTGGGAAGGGGATAACTTCTAGACAGTGAGGGATTGAGGGGAAGGAAACAATGCGGCTGTCAGGGGGAATAAATGCTGCTGCCCATTTTTATGGAAATGCACAAGTTTTACCATTGCTGCATAAGTAATATTCACTATCCGTCTATGCTGTGGATGAGTCACCCACGTTATATCCTGGAACCCCATGCACTTCTACGTTCACTAGATCTATTTCTTTCCATCTGTAAGTTGACTGATAAATAAGTCAGGTTAGCTGTGGAGTTGGGGACCACGTTATCTCACATTTACACCCACTTGGGCATCACCAGTCACCCATAACCTCTATATAAATCTTTTCAGACATCCAAAGATGATAGGGATTGAATCAAGTATTCCGTTCTGAAGTCAAGCAACACACCTTTCTACTGTAGCCAAGTATTGACTGTGCAGAATACAATATGGTTACTTTATCCTTTGATTAAACTTCCTATACGTCTTCTCATTATTCTCCAGAGACCAATTGGTAGAAAAATTCACACTTCACTCCCAACCATAGATCATCCCGCTGTCACAGTTTAAGTGTTAGGAGTTAAGCATTAACAGCAAACAAGATGTTCCCTATTTATAATAGCGTAATAGTATCAATATGGCGTGGTGAGTACGGAAGCGGCGGTGGGAGACAGCGCAGTGATCCTGGCTTTGAAGACGCTCTAGTAAGTGATATCTACATGAAAGGAGAAGTCCATTGAGGCAAAGAAAGACTAATCACAATTCCTCCTTTTATGGATGTGTGGGAGTTGGGTTGTGTGGAGGGAAAAGCTTCACGAGTTAGTTTACGGGGAATGTGTTTTCAAAAACATCTGGCGGAAGATACAAAATTGGATTTTTGCCTTATTGCTGGTATAAGTGTTTAATCTAAATAGGTTTAAATCAGTCAAAGGTTATGTAACTTTCTTCTGTACTTCAGACAATTTTCTCAGTTCCTAGAAAAAGGTAGTTGACAATTCAGAGATATAGAACAGGGTTCAACAGGGTTTTGCTGGTTACCCTACCGAGGAATTAATACATCATTAAAAGCAGTTTTGACGAACTGGGGCTTATTTATCCTACGCTGGTGCTCGTATGATAGGCCCGCCACTGTATGTTCGCAGCTGGCTGCGCTGCTGTATGTTCGCAGTTCGCAGTCACATATGAAAAGTCGCCGGCAGCACCGAGTGCGCAGGCACGGGGACAGTAACGCCCCGCACTGGCCCCGCCCTCCGCTCGACTGGTGGCGCCCTCCCCCCCTTCATGCCCCCTGGCATGAAGGTGGCGGGATCGGGGCAAATAATCGCAAAAGCTAGCAATAAGCTAGCATTTGCGATATTTCAGGGCCTCTGCACACGCCAGTAGGTCCTGATAAATATGACCCTATGTGCCTAGTCAGAGGACTAATTATGAAACAAATAGCATGTCTCAATCCGGAATACAATCTATGTGGCAAGGATAACGTTGTTGTGCCCGATAAAAATGGACTTATATCCGCAAGTTATGCATTAAGACGCCATAGAGCCGCAGAAGTTTTTAATACAGACACTACGGCACAACACTCTTTGTCGAATATGTTGTATTATGAGTATCATGACTAAGATGCATAGCGTAGAAAATAACACGCGATGTTGCACATTAAGATTGTATTGTCCGGAGCTAGCTAAAAAAGAAGAATTCTGCTTTTACATTACCTGGTGGCTTCTCATGAGTGCGGTATTCCTTACCTTTCCTTCTCGGATCATACAGCTGTTGCTTTCACAACGTGCACCGAGGCTGATACCGAGGACTGTGATTTCCGTTTGGCTGGTGCTGAACACACCTAGTAGGTGATTACTATTTCGTACATCTTAGGGATATTTCAGGTTAAAAAGGTTGGTTAAAGGACTCATCCCGCAGCTATACAATTTCACATTCTGTTCTTACTGAAGATGTTGCCATTCAGTGTTAGCCGCTGTTGCCAATCATTCAGTGAACCACTTACTGGTCTCCGAAGATCCAATTAGAAGTTTTCGCAACACCTCCCAACATTTATAACAACAAAAGAGGGAGACAAGAGATCACCACAAAAATGTTTTTGCCCAAAGCCATGTTTTTTTTTGCTCCGTCCCTTACTCCCCCCCCACATATATCCCCCCACTTGGTGCCCTCCATCTCCCCACACAATATATCACCAAGCCTCACTGTCACATTGGGATCGGCGAGCACTTTTGTCGGATGTGCACTTTTTTAGGCTAGAACGGCTTGCACAGGTATTTAATAAGTGTGTGCGCTGGGTTTGGCACACCACAACCCTTTTTTGGTACAGCTTGCGCTGCATCCATTCAACACAAATTACGGGGCGTGCCATTGGTCAGTCAGACTGATTCGGACTGACCAATGGCCCTATGTTTAACATGCACCAAAAAAGGTGTTGAACTCTGTCGGACATTCTGCTGCCTGCAAGATAGAACAATCGGTACAATCTGCTTAGCCCCTCCTGCTCTACTAACAATGCTGCCTGACATAGGAAACTCATGTAAATCTGCTCAGCTTCTCCTGCCCTGTAACATTCTGGCTATGGATAGGAATATGCTACACTCTGCTCAGCTCCTCCTGTCTATACAGTTCGCTACGGATAGGACAACTGTACAATCTGCTCAGCTCCTTTTGCGCTATACATCTGCTGCGATAGCTAGTAATACTGCTCGACTCATCCTGCCCAGACATGCTTCTGCAGTTTCCTAAAATCTTTTGCAATTAGGCTTCCATACTAAATGAAATAAAGCCACTGACTTCTCAGATACACTGTACAAAGTACACATATACATTTAGATCAACCCGTGTTCCATATTTTCAGTCATGATATCTGCACCGTCCCTGGTGGAGGATCTGCTAGTACGGTGCTACTGCAGCTGTCCTCACATTCTCAGGATGCTCTGTGATGGCACGCTATTTAGTCGCATCTCTGGGGAAGCTGTGTAATGCGATTAATGATACACCGCCGCTATCCTAAGTGCTGTTGTGCTTGGGAACAATTGCTTTCACTTCCTTTACTAGGTGAATGAATCATCTCTTTCTTCTAATGAATAATTTAGCACTGGATTTTTATCATTTTCAGCAGGCTGAGGACGTTTGCCTCTTTCCAGCACGGGTCAGGCATGGTTTATCTGTTTTTTGTGAGTAGCAAGTTCCTTAAATATTTCATTAGAGCTGCTGATGTAGCTGTGCTGGATCTGGCAAGCCAGCCTCCAACATGGAGGTGGACTTGGAGTGGTCTTGATGCAGGGACCTGTTTGGGGAGGGGGGGGGTCACACGTCCTTCTACTGGCGGCTGATTATTTCCTACACCAGAGAGGACAGGGATACTGTCAGGTTCCTCCTGGTGGCACTAATGGCGGGAACAGCCTGGGCTCCACTGCAGAGCACGACGATTCTGCTAAACCACTTCCAATTTCTCTCAACACACTTCTCCACTTCTCGTTTTAACTTCACTACACCACACAGAACCCCACAGATAAGCAAGAGCTGTCCGCACAGTGAGAAGAAGATGTGGGTCATTAAGGGGAACTTTTGCCACTGCACCTTTCTCCAGCCCCACACAGTATAATCCTCCCCTTAATGTCCCACATCTTCTTCTCACATTGTGTAGCGGACAGCTCTCTGCGTTATCTGTGGGGTTCTGTGTGGTGTAGTGAAGTTAAAACGAGAAGTGGAGAAGTGTGTTGAGAGAAATTGGAAGTGGTTTAGCAGAATCGTCTGTGCTCTGCAGTGGAGCCCAGGACTGTTACCCGCCATTAGTGCCCCAGGAGGAACCTGACAGTATCCCTGTCCTCTCTGGGTGTAGGAAGATAATCATCCGCCAGTAGAAGGACGTGTGACCCCCAAAAACCAGGTCCCTGCATCAAGACCACTCCAGTCCACCTTCCATGTTGGAGGCTGGCTTTACCAGATCCAGCACAGCTACATCAGCAGCTAATTTAAAATTATATTTAAGGACTTGTCTACTCACAAAAAACAGATAAACCATGACCCTGATTGCTGGAAAGAGGCAAACGTTCCTCAGCCCTGCTGAAAATGATATAAAATCCAGTGCTAAATTATTCATTGAGACTGAAGAGATGATTATTCACCTAGTAAAGGAAGTGAAAAGCAATTGTTCCCAAGCACAACAAGCACTTAGGATAGCGGCTGGTGTGTATCATTAATGCATTACACAAGCTTCTGCCAGAGATGGCGACTAAATAGCCGTGCCATCACAGAGCATCCTGAGCGGTTCTCCAGGGATGGACATCAGCAGGATGCCTAGAAATGTGAGGACAGCTGCAGTTAGCACCGTACTAGCAGATCCTCCCACCAGGGAAGGTGCAGATAATCATGACTGAAAATATGGAAACAGACTGGTTGATCTAAATGTATATTGTATCTTTGTACAGGGTATCTGAGAAGTCAGTGGCTTTTATTTAGTTTAGTAATGGAAGCCTTTATTGCAACAAGATTTTAAGGAATACTGCAGGAAGCATGTCATGGAGCAGGATGAGTTGAGCAGATTGTACATAGTGACCTATCGGCAGACAGAATGTTATAGAGCAAAAGGAGCTGAGCAGATTGTACATAGTTCCCTATCCGTAGGCAGAATGTTATAGGGCAGGAGGAGCTGAGCAGATTGTACATAGTTCCCTATCCGTAGGCAGAATGTTACAGTGCAGGAGAAGCTGATCAGATTGTACATAGTTTCCTATTGGCAGGCAGCATGTTATAGAGCAGGAGGGGCTAAGCATATTGTACCTATTGTTCTATCTGCAGGCAGCATGTTATAGAGGAGGTAGAACTGAGACAAATGTATGATCGGACACATTTACTTACCAGGTCACTGGAGTTCACTGAAAGTGCATTGTCTGTCTATAATGTAGCGTTCGGGGATTCACTAAGATCGTGCACCTGAAATCATAAATGTCCGTCAGAGTTCAACATCTTTTTTGTGGTGCATGTTAAACATAGGGCGTGCAACACAATTTAAAAGTTAAATACGGCACGCCCCGTAATTTGTGTTGAATGGAAGCCACCGCAGCTGCACCACAACATTTTTGTGGTGATCTCTTGTCCCTCTTTTGTTGTTATAAATGTTGGGAGGTGTGCTAAAACTTCTAATTTGGGTTTTCGGAGACCAGTAAGTGGTTTCACTGAATGATTGGCAACAGCAGCTAAACACTGAATGGCAACATCTTCAGTAAGAACAGAATAGTGAAAGTGTATTGGGCTGCTGGATGAGTCCTTTAACAACCTTTTACACTTGAAATATCCCTAAGATGTAACGAAATAGTAATACACCTACTAGGTGTGTATTCAGCTCACCCAAAACGGAAATCACAGTCCTCTGGTATCAGCCTCGGTGCACGTAGTGAAAGAAACAGCTGTATGATCCGAAGAAGGAAAAGGTAAGGAATACTCGGGACTCACGAGAAGCCACCAGGGTAAATGTAAAAGCAGAATTCTTCTTTATTAGCATCCCCGGAACAATACAATCTTAATGTGCAAACGATCGACGTGTTTCTACGCTATGCATCTTAGTCATGATCTCATAATACAAATTATTCAGACAAAGAGTTGTGTGCCGTAGTGTCTGTATTAAAAACTTCTGCGGCTCTATGGCGTCTTAATGCATAACTTGAGGATATAAGTCCATTTTTATCGGGCACAACAACGTTATCCTTAGCAACAATAGATTGTATTCCGGATTGAGACATGCTATTTTTCATATATTAGTCTCATGACTAAGGCACATAAGGGCATATTTATCAGGACCACTGGCATTGCGCAGAGGCCCTGAAATAATCGCAAATGCTAGATTATTGCTAGCTTTTGCGATTATTTGCCCCGATCCGCCACCTTTACGCCATATGTGGATAAACGCTACCTCACTGCGAACATACAGCGGCAAAGCCGGCTGCGAACATACAGCGGCGGGGCTATCATACGCTGGCGTACGAGCACCAGCGTATGATAAATATGCCCCAGTTCGTTGAAACTGCTTTAAATGATGTATTAATTCCTCAGTAGGGTAACCAGCAAAACCCTGTTGAACCCTGTTCTATAGTCTCTGAATGTCAACTACATTTTTCTTAGGAACTGAGAAAATTGTCTGAAGTACAGAAGAAAGTTACATAACCTTTGACTGATTTAAAACCTATTTTAGATTAAACACCTTATACAGAGCAATAAGGCAAAAATTCCAAATTTTGTATCTTTCCGCTCAGATGTTGTTTTGAAGACATTCCCCTGAAACTAACTCGTGAAGCTTTTCCCTCACCACAACCCAACTCCCACACATCCATAAAAAGGAGGAACTTGTGATTTAGTCTTTTCTTTGCCTCAAAGGGACTTCTCCTTTCATGTAGCATATCACTTTACTAGAGCGTCTTCAAAGCCAGGATCACTGCGCTGTCTCCCACCGCCGCTCTCGTACTCACCCACTGCCGCTATCTGATACTTATTACTGCTATTAATAAAATAAGGGAACATCTTGTTTGCTGTTAAATGCTTAACTCTAACACTTAAATGGTACAGCGGGATGATCTATGCCATAGATTCTATGGTATGGGAGTTGAAGGTGAATTTTCTCCAAATTGGTCTCTGGAGAATAATGAGAAGATTATAGGAAGTTTAATCAAAGGACAAAGTAAACCATATTGTATTCTGCACAGATCAATACTTGGCTACAGTAGAAGGTGTGTTGCTTTGACTTCAGAACGGAATACTTTGATCAATCCCTACTCCAATCTTTTGATGTCTGATAAAAGATTATATATAGAGGGTTATGGTGACTGGTGATGCCCAAGTGGTGTAAATGTGAGATAATCGCTTGGGATCCCCAACTCCACAGCTAACCTGACTTATTTATCAGTCAACTTACAGATGAAAGAAATAGATACTAGTGAACGTAGAAGTGTTAATGGGGTTTTCCAGGATATAACGTGGGTGACTCATCCACAGCATAGACGGATAATGAATAATTACTTATCAGCAATGGTAAAACTATGTGCCATTTCCATAAAAATGGGCAGCAGCATTTATTCCCCCACTGACAGCAGCATTGTTTCCCTTCCCCTCAATCCCTCACTGAAGGAACGTACTTTCTATTCCGAAACCGCCAGCACAATTGTTCCGAGGACCATAAACCGTGCAGCTGCTCAACGGCTTAGGCTGAATTCAAGCTCCCCGATCACCAGTTCTAGAGATTCTTAGCTCACCGCGTGTCAGTTACAAGGGTTTATCAGAAGGTATGACCTTCAAGCTCCCCGATCCCCAGGTATAGAGACTTAGACTCATTGCGTGTCGGTTAGAGGTTTATCCAGAAGGTCCCCGCTTAAAGATCTCCCTTTCTCTAATTCCTGTCAAATCCACAGACACCAGTTAGACCCCGTTCTCCTATTCGGGCGGCCTAGTTTGGCGGGGCAAACATCCGTCATTGGCTCCTTATTCTGGCCGGCCGTTGTTGATGTGCAGACATCCGTCCCTTTTCTCTAATTATAACGGCCCATATGTCTGCTCTTCACGCGGCCTCGCTACACTCCTCTCTATATGAACTTCGAATGTTCCTCCCCTCCTTTTGGTTCGGCTCAGCAAAGCGCATACACACAAAGCCACGGCACTTCTCTACAGAGCTATTAACAAATTCAGACCCCGACGCAGGACACCAGGGGCTATACCCTATTTACCCCAATCCAGCTGTCTACAGGCCACAGGTCTCCCACACTCCCGAGTACAAGGCAAGTCACAGATTAAATATGATTATCTGAACTACCGTGATCGTTGGGCTGATGACCCAGTCGGAAAGTGGGTGTGTGAGCGAGGTGCCAAACCGGTGCTGGAACGATTGGGGCGTTCTGGTCATCCTGATCGCGAAATTCGTCAGTGCCCCAATTAGGTATGTAGGATTCAGACATCCTCTTTCGTGTGCGTTGACTGCGTGTTTACAATCAATAGCATGACGTGAGACATCATAAACATTACTTCAGACACCATTTGCTGTTTAAATCTCATCATGCGATCTGGCCATGGCAAATCTGCACGGATAGAAATTATTTGGTTTCACAAAATTATATAGAAATTATGGAAGAAGCAAGAAGTGGGGCGGAGGAGAATTCCCAGCTCGTGTCGTCTCTTGATTGGAGAGAACTTCATTGTGGATTATGACGTCAGGATTGAAGTCTTGTTGACATTCTTTAGCTTAATTGTTTTCGTTATGATCACGATGACGGCGCCATCTTATAATGAAGTCTCTAGTTACAATGATTTTAGGAAATAGAAACAAGTAGAAATGACAGGATTTGATCTATCAGCAGGTACCTTAACACAGGGGGAACCCATCCAAATATCTGGCCAGGATGAGGAATAGACACACCCTACATGTGTATATTAGCCGTGTGTATGGGGAAGAATTTTGGGGATATTAAATTGTTGCGTTTGGATACTAGCGGTAGTAGTTTTATTTCTATGGAAATTTAGGTAAAGGACTTAGTTGAGTCCTATAAGACGGCTTATTGTCAGAATCATCTCATCACCATTAGTGTTTATATACACCGCTTGTGCCTATGGTTCTTGTTACGATCACCCGGCTGGCACATTGCGTGGGTGTAACATACTAGATTGGCATTAGACTTGCCTGTTGAATGCATGTGATTGATTGGATAAAATCCTGGCTGTAGTAGTATGTATGTCATGAGACTACCAGGTACCCAAGCCTTGGCGAAAATCTTGAGAGCTGTTGATTAGCGGCTCCTGTATGGTCATTATAGAAGGTGCATCCTAAATTATAGTAATAAGAAGTGCCATAAATCACCATCACAAAGACGAAGAGCAAGGAAAGCCGTAAACATAATATGAGATGAGAGCGGTTCCTGGACGCGCGGGCAATGCTTTCCATTACCATGTGAGGCTTCTTAATGGGTGGACTGGAGATGTCTACATATCTCATCATCCTGGCGACGCTCAGCGTGATAAGGAAGGGGGGGGGGGGGTCATGCCAGGGTCAGTATATTTTTATCTAAAAGGTACAAAAACTTATGAGGGGGGGGGGGGGGGGTGGGGGGGGGGTGGAAAATGGAAAACTTGATAACCCATTTACCCAAATTGGTGCCAACATGTCAGAACCATATAAGTCACCCTGTGACCCTAGTGAGGGGGACTATTGGGGTCATACCAGGTCTCTGCCATCCCGCATGACAGATAAGTCCAGTCCTGGATTGACAAAGCAATGAACATTTCAAATTTGTTCAGCTCTAAAATTGGGCAATTAGGATCAAAATAAAGGTCTGTGTGAACAGAGGCAAAGTCGAATGTGACATGTTTTTTGTCTTTTGCCTCTGGAGTGCCAGACCGAAAAGGGCCTCCTCGGACGAGGTAGATGGAAAGCGTAGACATGAAAAGTTCCCTCAGAAAAGTAGATGATGAAAGCAAACAAGGAGATAAAATGATACACTTACAAGGGTTTGTCCAGAGGCAATTTAGTATTGAGGGTTTATCCTAAAGACGGTGGTCAGCGATGAAGACATTTAACCCCAAATATATAAAACAATTAACTGGTTGTTTGCAGAGTCATTTATGCAGCATCAATCCAACACAATGTACAGAATGAAGTAATTGAGGACATTTATACCCCGTCCCGTCGCGATCCCCGCCGGGTATTGTACGACGGAGGAAGGGATTCGGGTCTTCGTTGATTCAATAAGAGCGTTTTTGGTCCAATTTCCGGCGGGTGTGTCGCTCCCCCGCTGGGGTCGCCGAGGTTATCTTTTCTCCCGGTGCATGTGCGTGCGAATATGCGACAAAATTTGGTTTTAAATTCCGCGGTTGCGTTTGTCCAGGGATGCCAGCGTTCGGACCTTAGTAATGTTGCCCTATGACTATATGAGGCGTGGATCTATCATTGTCTATTCCCATTCTTCGGCAGCAATCCAGTTTCTGCGCCAATGGAAACATCATAAAACCCCGGATCTGTCAGCAGATACAGAATATTACTCTCATCTTAAAAAGACCAAATTCTGTGTAACCTGTGGACTTATAACTAATATCATAATGAACAACCTGTTTATATTTACCGATATAAAGGTCTGAATAGATAATAGGGGTGGAGAATCCACGTGTGAAACGCACAGACATCTTCATAAATTAGCTGCATCTTTCTTGTCTGGGCTCCGATGAGTAAACCCATACCAGACTAGTTATTTAGTTAAGTAACATGTGGCTGCAAGATTTGGTGCATAGGGGTCACTGTAGAAGGCAGGGTTAGGGATACCTATTTATTTTTTTGTTTTGCCGGATTGTAGCTGGACTGGGCACTGGGAGGCATGCCCCACATGCTGTGCATTGAGCTGCGCACAGCCCGATCCTCCTGTCCTCGTTTGTCTTTCTCAGTTTGCATATCATTCCCGTTACTCTCCTAATAATTAGACAAATCCAGTGATGGGAATTAAAGGTTAACTTTTTTAATTGCATTTTTTACAGACCCAAAATGGTGACAGTCACCACACGCCAGGAGTTAAAAAGGGACTATTCTACATAACCAGCAAGGAGTAAACATACAAAGAAATCAGGTCTGCAGACTACAAAAAAAAAGGGAGCCGACCCCCGCTGGATTGCAAGGATGTAAGAGTGCAAAGCAGCATCTGGTAAGGGACTCGTTCACTAGAATGTTAAGAATAAGTAAGAGATCAGAAATCTATCATCCAAATCCAGATGTTACTCATAGATATGGGCAATTTGACATGTTATCGTATAGTTGGTTTTCCATGGCCTCATTCTTCCAATCAACTTGTAATTATGCTAGCCTGAAGGCTTGGGAGAGAATTAAAGGCCATTTCTGTTGCACGTTGCAGGGGCACTTACCCCATCCAACGTTGTGTGAGATTGCATATGGCAAAAGGGAGGGGGGGGGGGACATGGTTAAAATGGCCTGTGAACCTGCAGAATGGAGGGGCTTTGGTAAGACCCACCAGAAGCACTTCTGCTTTATAGCATAATTTTGAAAGGTTGATAATAGAAATAAGGAGGCCATGGATAACCAAATATGAGAAGATACCACAGGCACGTGCCGGGATCATGAGTAATGTCCATGGTCTATCATGATGGATTTGATGGTAGATTTCCTTTATAGGGAACATGTCACCCAAGTTGCAGATCCCGAAGTAGAAGTAGGTCCTTTAGTGTTGAGGTCTAACTTCAGTAAGTGAGTGATAGATGAGTTTATCAAGTCTTTTCCCTCTTGAAGTCTCTGACTTCTCCTGTGGCTCCCGATGCCTGGACAGTCAAAGCAGAGGGTACGGCTAGTGGCTCATGGCTCAGAACACTGACCCAAATTGATAATAAGTTCCGATCAAATATAATCGCACTGCATGCAGCGTGTGTGGCGTACTTTACACCAAGTCTAAAAAGGTGTTTACCACGAAGACAAGTTAGAGTACTATCCAGGGATAGGGCCAAACTGCGATCAGGGGGTCTCAGAATGCTGAGACACCCGCAAATGTAAAAAACGAGGGGTCCGTCAGAGTAATGGAGCAAGACGGCCCCGCTCATGACCATTTGCTCCATTTTCTTATGGAGCTGACGGAACGCTGAGCCGCGGCACTCGGCATTCCCGTCAGCTCCATAGCAAACTAATGGAGCAGACCGCGGGTAGTATGACCCCTCGTTTTCGAGAAAACTGTGGGGGATCTCAGCACTTGAGAACCCAATGATCAGCAAGTTAGACCATCCCATGTCTTCGTGGGAAAATCCCTCAAGGTGTGCCCCTTACTGCGTCAAATAAGGTACAAATTGTGCTACGAACTGTGAGGCATAAGGATCATTTTTTTTTAGCAAATTAGAGTAAGAATTCAATCTTCACACTGTTGTTGTGTTGTTACATTACAGTCACGTGCAATTAGAAGATTGAAAGGTGCCTCTCTGGGGATACACTCTGGGACACTTTATCCTGGGTTGATTTGCGGTGTGTGATTCTGAGTCTAAATATCTTGATGATTATTTTATGCTTTCAATTGATATATTAGATGTATTTGTTGTATATGAATGATTCTTCCATCCATACATATTATGTTTATGGGCACATCTTATGTATCGTGCTAGTGCCATAAGGAGACCAGTTACATACGTGTCATATACCGGAGGGGTATACAAGATGCCCAGCTGCAACGGTACAGGGCTCGTGTCGGGAAGGGAGAAATTAGGAAAATCACGGGTATTACAAGGTAGGTGTACAAGTGAGAAGCGAGTACGATCAAGATCCATGAAGTAACGTCCGAGGGCGCGCTGACATCAATGTATACAGCAAGGGTGACGGCTGTCATTAGGAACAATGCTTGTCTCACTAGTGCAAAGTGTAGTATTAACACAATGAAGCGGGTGCCACCCATTAAACCCTGCTGAGTTTTCGACATAGTGTTGTGCTATATTTTACACTCATTTAAATCAATCATGGAAAGGTGTAATGGAACTGGTCACCCATCTCTCCTGCTCGCTTTGTGCTACTTTTGCAACAAAAGAAATAAAAAGTATAAAAGAGCAAAAATTTGAATATTTTCACAAAATTGCAAACGCTAAAACTTAGGAGATCCAAATAACCCCATGTAAATAGTTAATGGCAGTAGCTTGATGCCAACAGTTATGTAACTATTGATTTCGTGGATATAACATTATATTTCTGGTATATTCTATGTACATATATAATAGAGGCTTACAGAATTGGAGTGGCTTTCACCTCCTCATTCCTTGGCCAAGTCCCTCTGGCTTTGCCTGTAGACAAGACGTACATTCAATCACCTTATGCCGGCCCTGGTCGCTTTCCCTTTGGCAAGTCGCTTGGGACATCACTGGCGGAAAGTGTCCGCAAGGGCGCAAAGAGAGCAAGGCAGACATTGAATAAGTGTGACAGGGCTTGTGAGGGCGAGAGAGAGGAAACCGATCAATGAACGACTGACACATACAACTGTTATTTTATATATGTAAAGGGCTTCCGCGTTGGACGATCCTTCTTGTTATGGGGGAAAATAATTTATTATAAAGAAAAAAAATGAAAAATTTTTGTGAAAAACCTGGTTATAATTATGTTTTACACAACATTCACATTTGGCCCAGGGTCAGCGCTTGCTCACAATGTCATATTGGGGCAGAATTACTTCCCCGTCACCATCGTGATCCATGTTGTGCGGTTTTTTTGTCCGACGAGGGTGGATTCGGGTATGCCGACGTTCACTAACGATCGTTGCGTCCAATTCAGGTCATGTGTTGCTCCCCGTGAGGGGTCAACGGAAAGTCACCTTCTTTTCCTGGGTGCAGTGACTGATATCTTGCAACACCATTCGCTTTTAAAATTCCGTGGTTTTGTCCAAATCAGTCAGGTTGTCGACGGCCACGCCCCCCCCCCCCCCCCACCAGATTTTGTTGTTGCAACAGCAGGCTCACGGATGGCCATAATCTGATAGATCGTGCGCCAAAATCCAGGGCAATTTCGGGACAAACCGTTAAAAAAGTCGGGAAAACCCGATTAAGTGCGCTGTTTGCGACCCTTGTAAAGTGCCACATTGGTTTAAAAAACAACAATTGTTATACATTCCTCGCATGTTTCTCCCCTCGGCGGGCGAAGGACAGTGTTAACTGTTCTGTAAGTAAAACATTTCGCGTGGGGTGACACCTGTTTATAAAGAGAACGAGTATTTCTTTCTTGCACGTTTCGTTGTATAATATTTACATCCTGGCAGAGGATGTAAGTATAAAGCCGCTTCCCCACCATTCATAATTCTTTATTATCATGTCGCGGGCAGCCTGGGGACGGGTGATTGATGGAGCTGACAGTTCGTCCAGTTCCACTGGATTGTGAATCATGTGGAAGATAAAGGTTTCTGCTATGATAGGACTGGATAAAGGCTTTTTGCCCCAGGGGCCAATGTTCGGATTGCTTGCCCTGGTCCTGGATTTAAAGTGGTTGATCTAACTATAGCAGATATTGTTTTGACCACAACGTATTGCAGGGGGGTTAAATGTCTTTGTACCCCCCTGACAAGCAGCTTCCTTGCTGTTACTGTGAAGGGTGGGGTAAAAAAAAGAGGACATGGACATCCGTCAGCAGCCGCCCCAAAGTTGTGGTTAAATGATAACAAGAAGCTTCTGTCCATTACAACGATCTTCTATCCTGGATAACCTGTGACTGTAAAGGAAATCTACACCAGGTGAAGGATGGATTAAACTGAGCACACAGGATACAGCTTTATATTCTTTGTTTTTTAATAAAAAAAAGGATTCAAAAATCATTACAAATGAGTCGAGGGGGCTACTGGATGCCTTTAAGCTATGGAGCCAGAGGCCCTAGCCTCATGTGGATAATTTTTAATAAAAGCCTTTATTTGTTAAAAACCTGGTCATAAGAAGCTAAAACAAGAAGAGTCCGCAGAGTGGCACTCACCAGCACTTTCAAAGGAAAGGGCAGACACTATAGAAAAGGATAAAACCTATAGAACCAGGCACTGTGACGAGGTAATTTATGATAATTGGTATCCAAAATTGTTATCACGTAATCGCAAATGAGCTGAAGGGTCTGTGGGACATTGAGGCCCTCTGATGCTGATGTTCAAAGGCTGTTACACTGTCAGGAGCACGTCTCCCTCCAGTATAGAGGGAGGGGAAGTGCTGAGGGAGCGAGGACTTGAGTGAGGACAGTAGTTGTAAAACTGTAAACGCCTATGAAGGACATCACATAGGGGCTACTAGTAGAAAACCTGTAGCCCTTTATCATTAATGAAAAGTTTATTTAAAAGGTCGGAGGTCATTGAAACCAAATATAAGAAGATTACACCGTCACAGTGTCTATATAGGTCCCTGGTTATCAGGATGGGATTTTGATGGTAAATTTCGCAAAATACAACAATAGCAAGACGCTGCCCCTCTCCCCGTTACTTCCTTGCAACCTATATTACAGTAACGGCTTCAGTACTTATAGAGTATCCTTGTACTGAAGGGACGGTGGCTTCTAAATCTCAAGGACCGGCTCCTGTACCCAAATGTGACCAGGATGTGCGTACATTGAGTTGGTGTGTGTGTGAATTACTTCACCCATGAACACCACTGTATGTTCACTGTCCTGAGATTGTTTCTTTGTGCATGAATTTGCAAGAACTTGAATTACAAATACCCCCACGACTAGAGACAAGACGTGCACCGCAATTACCAGCAAGATGCACTGCAACCACGATCTCATTTTCTATAATTGTGCCGACCGGAAATTGCAAAGTAAGAACGAAGGACCGCTATGATAAATACTTGTCCTAATTCCAATTTATTATTACAGGTTCATTGGTTAAAGTGGTGTTCCTCAAAATAGCTTTGTTTTATCATTAAATCCAGCCCATATAATAAACATGTTATAGGCAGAATGTATTGGGAAAAGCAAAGCAATGCCTATAGGAGAAGATGCTAGAAGCAATGTTAGTTTAGCTCCACATGCTGATTTATCCAAAGAATCTTCACGTGACCACCTCTGTAAATGTGCAAGGGTGGCGCACATGCTCAGTCTTGTTATTGTAGCTGTAGATTCTTTGAATAGGTACATCACTGGTCAGCATCTCTTCTCACACTACTTCTATGTGTGCAGGTATGGGATACATCATAGCAGATAGTCTCAGCTCCTGAGATATAAGGAATTACAGGACATCAAGTTATTGATGATGAAAGTTTGTTCTAAGGTCGAGTGACCATTTAAGCAGAACCGTTTCTCATTTTAGATGATATGGATGATCTAGTCAATAATGATAATTCAGCCATAACTGCTCAAAACCCGTATTAAGTGTCTGGAGCTAGTGATAGAATAGCTGGACTGGGATCTATGAATGGCTTATAATTATATGGAGGGTATTATAGTATTCTAGGCAGCTCGGGTACAGTCACACCTAAAGAGTGAAATTGTACCTTTCGCTAGTCCTTAGTTCCGTTTGACGCACGGAGCCAGGCCTTATATTCAAGAATGGATTAATTATGTTGCATACGCGGAGTACGCAGGATGGTGAGACAGGACCCAGAGAAGTCCATTTGATTACATGCTCATTGGAAAATGAGCTGATTAGTGTTAGTATCCTTATCAGAGAAAGCAATGTCCTTCCTGCCTATTAAGAATACGTCCTCAGCATGGGAAAAACACTGCGATGCAGGGAGAGGTGCATAAGGGGTACAAGATGTTCTAGTTCTACATGAAGGTTAGGGCCAGTGATGCCTAACCCAGGGCACTGGTGCCAGAGGGGCATCAGAGCCCTTTATGTGGGCCACTCAGGCATTTACCAGAGAGACTCCAGGTATCCCTGCAGTCCCAGACAGCCGAGGGAATTGGCTGTGCACAGGCTATTTTAACTAGGACCGCTCGAACTGGAACTATTATGCTTATTGGGGTCATCAGGTGCTGGTTGGTATCAATGACAACTGGTGAAAGCGAGAAGGAGTATAAATCACACAAAGTAAAATTCTGTGTTGCACTTGCAATACAATATAAGCGGGTCTTTGTTGGTAGTTGGGCACTCGGTCTTAAAGGTTGCCTCACTGTGTTAGGGGGTCACAGAGACCATGATTGGAAGCAGCAATCATGGACCCATGAGATGCTATTTAGGGAGTATTTCAAATTTCACATTTTCACTGCCTGATATGATATTCAGCCAGTCAGGATTTATTTTTAGGAATGTGCCAAGTATCATCCAGCGGATCCACTTGGGATATTTGCTCATCATTTCAATCATATGCAGAATTTATTTCCGCTCTGGATGGTAAAAGAAAAAATTCGTTGCCGAGAGGATGCCCTTTAACTGAGCGGCAATGGGGTTAAATCTGCACTAGAGTGCGCGCCACGTACCCCTTATTTATAGGCAAGCGATGACCATTGCCGACAGATTTATTCTTTGTATTGACATAGTAAATTACAGCCAAAAATAAGTATCAGCATTTATGAGGCATATAGGGACTCTCTAGCTAGCTGACCATAGAACAAAGACCACCATGCTCATCTTCCTCGGTACTACACAGGTGCGGGCCGCCAGGTGGACGTAGAAGAAAGAAGGAAGCAGATATGTGGTTAGTGGTGCCTGGCATCTTAAAGGGGAGGGGGGACGTCTTGTCCGCTATCTTTATACACATACGTGAGAGACCCTAGGATTATGGGAAGGGGACTAAGAAGTAGCGGGAGAGAGGCAAACTTCTATCTGTGATTCTTTTTATAGATACTTGAGATTTTATTCTCACTGACTTTATACACATTGACCTTCTTGGAAAGTAGGTGAAGGAACATACTTGATGAAGCAGTCTAAGGTCGGTTGTTGCATAAAGAAATAGGGGTTTCTAGGAATATTAGGCAGTGATAAGGAAAAATAGATAAATCTAGAGGGCTGGAAGTATGTGCAGCCAAGCAGGGATCTGTGTGGAACCTGTGGTGTGCTCTTACAATGGGCCCTATGAAGGGTCTACGAGGGGTCCATTGACCACAAACTTCAGGGCCATGCGATAGGTATTCCACAAAGTACTATACCGCCAAACTCAGGCCATGTATAAGCCATAGCAGACTCATAAGGGCCTCCTTAAGGGTGCAAGAAGGTCCCTGACTACCAAAAACGGCAGGACCGTCATAATCATTTGCAGGCACTGAGGTCACGGATTGCGAAGAAATGTCAGGCCCAGCAATAGAAGGGTCATGACCACCAGACCTTCAGGTCCCGCAATAACAGGTCACACAAGTCCATGTCCACCGAAAAACTTCACGGTCCAACCATAGCGGTCACACTATTTACCATGGACCATTCGACCTTCAGGCCCAGCATACCAGGTTCACAAAATTCCCATGACACAAGACTCTTCAGGGACAGTCCAAGGAGGCCACATAAGTCTGTGACCCACAGAATAGAACTTCCATTCAGCCATATAGGTCACAATAATCCATGACCCACCAGACCTTCAAATCTAGTAATGGGAGGCAACATAGATCCCATGAACTGGCACTCAGGAGGGCAACATGATACATCACTGTCAAAAACGTAAGATCTAGCTAGCCCTAGAAGACCTCATAGATTTGAAGATATCACATGGCCTTATTACTCTGACGGGCAGCAAGATCCCATGGCACAACAAAACACCTGAAACTTCAGGACCCAGCCATAACAGGTCACAAAGTCCCATGACCACCCAAAAGAGCCATAGGAGGACCTGACCAAGGACCACCAAATTCAGGCCCAGCACAGCCCTAACAGGTCACTAGATCCCATGAACACTCTGAACTCAGGGCCTAGCCATAGGGGAAGGCTACGTAGATCCCATAACCACCATAGAGATCACTATGTGGTCACTATGGCTTCAGTGGCTGTTGACCTGTATGGACAGAACTCAGTCCAGATATTAATTAAGTACACAATCGCTGTGGTTAATTTTGTTGCACGTTTCACAACAGCCAGATTTTGAAGCAGACTCTGGAGGTATAATACAGGCAAGAAACTCACAAACTGAAGTTATTTAATATGAAAATACTCAATTGGAAGTTGAGTCATGAGTATTCATTGGCAGCGGCTCCGAGGAAATGGAACGAGATGGTCTCGTACAGAGCATTTCATTTCTCTCGTTACTCCAGGAAGTGGTCCGGATGGGGAAAAACTCCCACGCAGTCTTGTGGAGGGAGTGCCTGGGGGTGGGAGAGTGCTAAGGTGTGGGCCTCCTGCGCCTTATTGATTTTCACGGTCCAAGGTAAACAGTCGCTGAAACATAATACAGGAAAAAACAACCCAAGAGATGATTGACTCAAGGACGGGAGGCACATATCTGCTGGAAGCTGCACAACAAGCCATTCAGGAAGAAGAAAGAAAACATCATCCATACAGTATACAAACATAGAGATTAATGGGCAGCAGGGACATCACTACTAGTGTGGAGGGATGGGTGCAACCAAAGTTACCATGGTCTAGCCCAGGATCCTAGCCTTTGTATAATCACTTGTCATCAATACAAGCAAGTAACTGCTCCTATACATTATATGGGAAAGCACAGTACACACTCTCCTATAGGTTATAAGTTTAGGAGTAGCTAGTACTGGCTGTGTCACATGGACATAAGGAGTAGTCCGTACTGTGCTGTGTCCACGTATAATGTTATAGGGTAAGTAGTATATGCTGTGTCCACCGTTATGTATAGGAATGTTAGGCGTAAGGCTGTGTCACATATAATATAGGAGTGTAGTACTGTTGCTGTGGCCCACATTATAAAATATAGGGTAGTAGTAGGCTGGTCAACTATACTGTATAGGAGTAGTGTACTGTGCGTTGTGTCCAATATACGTATAGGAGTAAGTGAGTACTGTGCGTGTCCACATATAAGTATAGGAGTAGCCAGCTAAGGTGCTGGGTCCACAGATAATGTATAGGAGTAGTAGTACTGTGCTGTTTACACATATAAATTATAGTAGTAGCAGTAGTACTGTGTTGTGCCCACATATAACGTATTAGGAGTTAGTAGTAACTGTGCGTGTCCACATATAACTATAGCAGTAGTAGTATGTGCTGGCCACATATAATTATGCAGTAGTATAGTACAGTGCTGTGTCCAAGATAACTCGAATAGCAGTGCGTATGTGCGTTTGTCACGATAATGTATAGGAGTTGTAGTACTGTGCGTCCAACTATAATGTTTATAGGTGCAGTTCGTTACTGTGCTGGGTCCACGTAAATGTTATCGGAAGTTGGAGACTGTTGCTGTGTACACGTATATGTATAGGAGTTGTAGTACTGTGCTGTGCCACGTATAATGTATAGCATAGTCAGGCAGAGTACTGTGCTGTGTCCACATATATAATGCTCTAGGGTAGTTTCGGTGCTGTGTCAAATTCATGTTATATCGCAGTGTAGTACTGTGAGTCCCACTCATATAATGTTAGCAGTAGCAGTATGGGCTGTGTCCACATATATGCATAGCAGTTGTTAGCAAAGCAGTACTGTGCCCCAACAATATGTATAGGAGTTGTAGTCTGATGCTGTGCCCACTATAATGTATAGCATAAGTACTGTTGCTGTTGGGTCCCACATATAAGTATGGAGAGTAGTAGTAGAGTACTGTGCTGTGTCCACGTATAACGTATAGGAGTAGTAGTACATGTTGCTGTGTCAACGTATAATGTATGGGAGTGGTAGTCTGTGGTTTCCCGATAAGGTAGAGCAGTTAGCTAGTACTGTGATGCGTCAAATATAATGATAGCAGTAGAGTACTGTGTGTGCCCACCTATAAGTATTATAGCAGTAGCAGTACTGGCTGGTGTCCACATATAATGCATTCGCAGTAGCAGTACTGTGCCCACTTTTTAATGTATAGGAGTTGTAGCGACTGGCGCCCCCATATAATGTATAGCAGTAGCAGTACAGTGTGTGGCCCCACATATAATGTATAGGAAGGCAGTACTGTGCCGTGCCACATATAATGATATAGCATTACGTACGATTGTGCCCACAATGAATGTATAGGAGTCGTAGTACTGGCTGTGACCACATATAACTAATAAAGTATAGGAGTAGTAGTACTGTGCTGTGTCCAAATATAATCTATAGCAGTTCGTAGTACTGTGCTTGGGCCCACATATAATGGTATAGCTAGTAGCAGTACAGTGCATGTGTGCCACTATAATGTTATAGGAGTAGCAGTATGTGGTGCAACCAATATGTATAGCAGTCTTGTACTGTGCCCACATATATTATAGGAGTAGTAGTATCGTGCTGTGCCCAATATAATGTCTAGGAGTAGTAAGTAGTGGGCTGTGCACACATATACTGGGTTACAGAGTAGCAGTACTGTGCTGTGCCCACATAAAGTATAGGAGGAGTAGTACATGGCTGTGTCTACCTACTAACGTATCGGAAGAGTATTAGGACTGTGCTGTTGTCCGTTTAATAACGAAGGAGTTGTAAGTACTTGCTGTGCCCACGTATAAATGTCTAGGAGTGTACGTATGTCTGTGTCCACAATAATGTATAAGCAGTTAGTTAGGACTGTGCTGTGCACATTATCAATGTATAGAGTACTGTTGCTGGGTCCACATATAATGTATAGCAGTAGCAGAAACTGTACTTGCCCACAATAATGCTGTAGCAGTAGCAGTACTGTCTGTGTCCAACATATGTATTAGAAGTAGACAGTATGTGCTGTGCACACATATAAATGTATAGAGTAGTAGTACGTTGCTGTGCCCACATATATGTCTAGGAGTAGTAGTACTGTGCTGTGTCCAATCTCATGTATCGGTTTAGTAGTCGTACTGTGCGGCGCCGATATAACGTATAGGAGTAGTAGTATTATGCTGGCCACTTCTATGTATAGCAGTACTGTGTTTTTTTTTGCTGTGCCAACATAATGTTAGAGTAGTAGAATGTGCTGTGTCCACGTTTCCCTCTTTTTTCCTCTTGTTTTTTCTTTGTTGTATTTGTCGTATATGCGTGAACAAGTACACAGAGTTTTCGTGGTATGAGACAGTACTACTCTCCCATTTTGTATATATGGGCAGAGGCACAGACTACTCCTATACATTCTATTTGGAAACCAGCACAGTACGCTATCCTATACATTAATTGGGAACAGCCACAGCACTGCGACCCTATACATTAATGTGGGCACCAGCACAGTACTGCTACGGCTAGACATTATATGTGGACACAGACAGTAATACAACTCATATACAGTATACGTGGGACACAGCACAGTGACTACTACTCATTAATATATGTAGCCACAGCACAGTACTACTTGTTACTTTTCCTATAATTATATGTAGAATAACACAGACAGTAATACTACTCATATACATTATCTGTGGGGGCCACAGCAACAGTACTACTATCTATACATTATATGGGGGCACGCACAGTACTCTACGGCTAAACTTAATAGGTGTGCACAGCATGCTAAGCTTATCTAAATTATATTGGGAACAGACACAGTACTGCTACTCCATTAATTATATGTGGACACAGCACAGTACTGCTACTGCATACATTAATGTGGACCACAGCACAGTTACGATACCTATACATTTATGTGACACGCACAGTATACTACTACTATTACATTATATGTGGGCACAGCACTATTACTACTCCTATCATATATGTGGACACAGCACAGTACTGCTACTCTATGCATTAGATGTGGACAGCTACACTACTACTAACACTCCAACATACTATGACCCTACATACTCCTATAATTATATTTGGACACAGCACAGTACTACTACTCCGATCATGAAAGTGGAAACAAGCACAGTCTGCTATGGCATACAATATGGGGACACAGCACAGTACTTACTACTCCTATACCATTATATGTGGGACACGCACAGTACTAATAATCCTATACATTATCTTTGGACACAGACACAGTAGAACAATTCAGTTCTGATATATAGATCAAAAAAGTGCAACTACACAGATTGTAATATTATGGGAACAGCAAATACTATACTCGAACCTTGTATATATGGGCATAGTACAGTATTACTACCACAATAGGGATAGGGGCAAAGCAGAGTAATATGGGTGTTACCCCCTATCTGGACTATACAAGAATAGCACAACTCTACCATAGGGCTATATGGGAACAGCACAACCAATACTCTTTTTTGTATTTAGGGGCCAGCATAGTACTACTGCACAGATTGTGTTTTTCTGGAATCAGCACCAGTACGTAACGTCATGGCCATAAGGGTGAAATGCACAAATCTTTTATTGTAACATGCTCTGTGGCCCATTGGTTTATCACATCAGAAAAAAAGGCAATCATTTATGAGTAAACAAAAAGCTTTTATGCAGAATGAGATTACTGCAGCGAGACAGTATTGCAGTGTTTGCCCTTCTTATTCAGGACCTCTCGCATTTCTACTGGCATCTCTCAATCACCTGCTGGACCAAATCCTGACTGTGGACTGCTAGCCGTCCCATTCCGGCACAATCACTGCCCCCGTCTCTTGAGGATTGACACAAGTTCTCAATTGGGATAAGCTTGGGGAGGTTTCCAGGCCATGGACACAAAAATCTCTAGTTTGTTCCCGAGCCATCTTAGTTCTACCCCTGTGCTTTATGGAGGTGCTCCATATGCCGGAAAAGGCATTGTTCATAACCATCTGCTCTTGACGGTGGGAGAGAAGTTGCTCGTGGAGGACATTCTGGTCCCATTCTTATTCAGGGAGGTTGAGTTTTAGGCAAAACTGTTGGAGAGCGATTCCTTGGCTGAGAAGCCGCCCACACATGAAGGTTGCAGGCGGCTTACAGGGTGGCATGAGACAAGACTGGGGAATCGATCACCTTGTATCCTCCAACAAGCTGTTTTCCAGCGGTTCAAACATCGGAAAGGGATTCTCAGAGAGAGAAATGGACTTCCCCCAGGTCCTCAGCGTTCCACCCCGTACCTGCAGAATATCAGTCTGTCACCTGATGTTTTTTCTGGAGAGAGCGGCTTCTTTGCTGCCCTCCTGACACCAGGCCTGCTCCAAGAGTCTCCGCAGTGTTCACAGTGGTGCAGATGCCGCACAACTGCCTGCTGCCATGCCTGAGCTCGTAATGATGGGTGCCCCCATCCCAAGCGAAAAACTTGTAAGAGACCGTCCTGGCGATTGTGGTTCCTTCTTGGCCGCCTGGAGCTTTATGGAGCTGACTCTCCTTGAATTTCCGTGATTAATGATGCGATAGACTTGGTGATGAGGGGCATCTTTCTCGCTGTGTACTCTTCCTGTTAGGGGCAGTTTTGTGCAGTGCAATAATGACTGCACGTGTTTCTTTAGGAAACATGGTTAAACCGAAGAAAAACAATGATGCCAGCACCACCTCCTTTTGAAGGGTCCAGATGGTGTGATTTTATCGTGTGAAAGATTGATCTCCAGCCATGTCTCATCGCAACCCCCCCCCACCTGTGTTAATGGAGGCAGTTACTGCCACATGTTAGCGGATGATGTTTTTAAGGCGCCTTTCTGTAATGAGTGAAATTTTTTTTGGGGGGGAATTAAAGTTCATTTTATTAGGCAAATACTGACTTGCAATTAATTGACTGTTTAAGATGATCACTTTATAACATTATGGAGTATATGAAAAATTGCCTTATACACCTGAGCAGTAGAATTCGTAAAAATAACATGTATCATTCTCAAACTTATGGGCACAAATTACTACACTTTCCTGGTATATATAGGGCACAGACACATACTGCACTTATCTGTTATAAATGGGCCACATGAGGCTGTGATAAAATAACCATGAGGGGCTTGTTATATGATCAAACTAGGGATTATTTAAGGGAACAGGCGGGACGTTTTAGTTTCTGGAATTTTATAATGCAGCACGTGAGTTCAACTCCCCAAAGGGGCCAACTGAGGATCTGTCACCCAGGGGCTGTCTGAAACTGGAGCCGACCCGTGTACAGGACAGGGACATCTACCATAGGGTGTATTAGTTATATAGACGAATGTATCTCCTATACAGCTTACCTATATGGTGTTTATTTTATTAAGCCATTTTTATTTACATTCTAGAACAGTTTATATAAAATATGCAAAGTGAGCAACCAGGGCACTGATAATATATTCACGCCCCCCTGTATGTTAATTCTAAATTGCTTACAATAGAGGGGGCTAACCGCCGTAAGGCACCAAACCAGGGGAATATAAAACTAACTTTATTCAATGTCGTTCAATGTAGCCTGAACTAACTTTGAAGCTAAAAACACAGAATATTACTTCAGTGCCAAGAGTGTTGCGGATCCCAGTAATGGTTTCGGATCCCAGACTGGATTCCATTGTATCAAAAATGAACATGGGGCCAGATTCTCGTGGTGGGTGTGAATTTTATCTCTCAGTGGGGACTATTTGTGATAGGGTTGTGTTTTTTATCTTAGGACTGTTTGGGTAAGAAGATCCAGAGAGTGCTGTTGCACTCCTGGTTAGGCGCTAGGGTCAGTGGGGTTAACCGTCATTTGTTAAAAGTAGCTTATTAGATAAGATGTGGATCAGTGTGTGTCAATGTATAGATGGTTAAAGCTGGCAGACGCCGCATCACTTATTTACCCGATTCAGTCTATAACCCAGTGTTCATGCATTGGTAAGTGGCATTCACACCAAACAATACTCCACTATCTATACGCCGCTATGTATTCAGTATCTATTCTACACTGGCATGAAGTAAGTGCAATTAAAATTAATGCTCAAGCCCCCAAAACATGTTTCGCGATTGCACGGCTTCATCAGGGGGGTAACGGGGTTTAGATGATTCTACAACTTGGCCCCGAAAATATCAGCATCAGCTGCAAGGAACGAACGTTGTATCTTTCTTCACCTGAGGCCAACAATATGGTTTTATAGATTGAGATTTCATCGGGCGGCTCGCTAGATGGCTACTACTAGTGGTATACAGCTGTCCATGTGTGATCATACTACATCCACCAGTTATGTGGAGTCTCCCTGTAGGCCGGAGAGCTGACCGGGCGGCAGAGTGTAGGGAAACCACATAAGTAAAGCAAAGTTATCCCTCATTGCATCTCCTGTAAGTAAAATCCCAGACGCGCTCTGTTTGGTAACGTGATGATAAACACGGATGGTCTCTATGAAGTCCATTCATTATAGGCAAGACTGCGTGTGTGGCCAGAGATTAAAGGATAATTGATACCCGCCGTATGCCCATTTGTGCAGTAGTGAAGGCTATTCTTAGCTTTACTAGTACTGTCTTTATCTCGTTTTCCAGCATTTTGTTCTAGTTTCCTGTTATTTTACGTGTTTTTTTGAGGCGGGGAGAGTTGAATATAATCTGCTTGTCTGCTGATTAAGCCTGTCTTCTCCTAACAAGTTTATGACTATCCTGAAATAAAAATGGCTGGTGTTTTGGTTTGTAGGTGTTCTGCTTCATACCACATGGGTAATAGAAGAAAAACACCATAAAATTACCAGGGGTCTCCAGCCTAATCTATCTGAGTTGTTTCGAGGATGAAAACCTACTACAGGCTCGGCAGAGGAGGAAGCTCGTCATTACGGCAGGAGGGCTTGTACTACCTAGGCTTATGATCTTAAAGAGAGGCTGTTCAGCTCTCCTGAGATGGATGGACACCGTTATCCTATATAATGGCACTTTATTCCTTGTTAGATCTCTGCTTGTGATGTCATATCATTCCGTATCTGAAATCCTGCCTCCAATCAGGCAGGAAAGCCCCCCCCCATTCCATCAACCTATTAGATTGCCTGGTAGGCCCCAAATTGTAAGTGTATGTAAATCTCTGGGTTCTAGAATTGGGTTTAGCGCTCAGCCATTGAAGGTCATCCGCACTGCCTTGGGCCAGTCCAACACCGGTTTTCTAAAATTTTAATTCTGCACTTAGGGTAATGGAGCCATAAGACAGATCAGGGAACCTGTTCACCTTATTAGCCCCCACAATTTCAATAAACAACTAAATGTATAAACAAGGACCCATCCTGTTAAATTCCAACAGCGGCAGGCATGTTTGTGGGAGGAATGGGGGCCTTAATGAGGTGACAGGTCCCTTTTAAAAAGGGGGGGTTTATACCACAAAGAATAATATTATCAGCTAAATCCAGAAGATAATATACACAATGGTTGTATTTAGACTTTTTTGTATCACAAATTCAGGGAATCTTCAAAATAGCACCCAACGGCTGGTGTTGTAAAAACCTCGCTGGTCGCACATTGCTCAGTCTGGTCTCTCTTTCTCAGATCCCTTTTTGTCATCTTTAGAGGGCATGTTCCCCGCTTCTAAGAGGAACACTGTCTCAATCTGACCAGCGAGAGAATTGATGTAGTAAGACTGAGCATTGTGCGTCCACCTCTGGGAACACACAACGGTTTTGGTTACAATAGAAAAAGCAGGGGGGGGCACAGGGAAAGCTGGGAATGGCCTAAGCTTGATAGGATTAAATGTAGGAATGATTTTTCTACTTTTATGTAAGTGAGGTGTAAAACCAGGGCGCGACACGTACTACCTTAAGCACGGATGTCACTGGAGTCGTTCTAATTTTATATTTCATCACCCAGTTGATTTTGGTTCATAATGTAGTTTGCCTCAATTGATGCCGTCTGTTTTGCATCATATAGCGAGGCTTCTTAGACACATTTAAACATATCTGTTAAGGAGAAGGTTGGAGGCACGACTTTGACTCCACCCAGTAGTGAGGCTGGTATTGAGGGTATCGGTAGGGCATGTGCCCGGATAACACAGCAGCGAAGCCGTGTGCTCATAGCTGATGTCGTCTTGCCGTAGCCTGAGGATGAGCGTTGCCAAAATTGTAAACCGGTACTCTTACAGAGTGTATGTGTATATTCTAACACGGATATGTGCTGCATCCTATTTGCTTATACAGATCCATAATTAGCCAAAGGGAAGGGGGCTTTGCAGTTATTTTCTGTTGTCAAGGGTGGAGGATGGGTTATCTAACACATAGGCTAATAATTTGTGTTATGCCCTGCCTGACCAGCCCTGGAGTTTGGCGTCCTCCTGAATGAGGAACCAGGGGTGGATAGTGTTGATAATGACGGCAGCGCGGATTATGCGAGTAAACATATACTCGTTCAAGTTTGTGTGTGTATACAAAATAAACGTCAGCTATGAAGTGTGAGAATCCCATGCGAGAAATCTGGACGTTGTTCTATGTCTCTATACTGGGACCCATCTACAGCTGAATTCCATTAGTTAGATGTCATTGTTCTGTCCTCTTACCTCACCCCCATGGCATCGTGGTTTGCTATGATGCAGTCCCCATAACCAAGAATGGTAACCATCAGGATATTCTACAAGACCCTGAAGGGGGGTCCCAAACGCATAGGACCCGCCCAAGTACACAATAATCCATCCTACCGCCATGAGGAGGCCCACTGTGTGATATTGCCAGCTTGAAGATACGATTCTAAGCATTTCTCATCCGGCTCATGTTTCTAATATTGGGTTCATATCTGAGTTCCCCGTATAAGATTTAGCAGAAGTAATTCCAAACCCCTCAGGGCAATTTTAAGGTTGGACCAATATGGCAGTGCCCTTGGGTCCTGAGCTTTAGAGGGACTCAACGTCAAACTTAGACATCATATATGTAGATATATTATGGGTTCCATCTTTGAGTTACTTTATAATCAAAAACTAGTGTTATCGACCCATCAGTCTGTTTCAGGATCATGTGCGGCCTGGAAACTTTGAAAGTGCTGCACGATAATGTCCTCAATTGTATAGACTCTGCAGCAAATGTGATCATGTAAAAGCAGCCTGAGATGGGGATACGCTCTCCTGCTGCTAATAGAGCAATTTTAATAGAAACCTATATTTCTCCATATGTCGGCTCCGGATGTATCCTGTAAATGGCTAGGGGGAGGGAGGGGGCTGTTGCTTTAGGATTAAATCATCGCTTGTTACACTAATTGTCTATAATTTTTTAAATTTTTTTGCGTATTTTCTGTGTGAGTGATGTTCGAGATCATTGTCACGTGAAAACAGCATCATCTGAATTTTCGACAGGAGACGACCTTGATACATTGCCTACGGGTCACGATTATACCAAGCCTTTTCACTTCTCGTCTGGAATGTTGATTTAATTTGACTCGATGGGGGAAAGTGATCCTGGTGACGTGAAAAGGGGACGATCTCAGGGGAAATATGAACTTTCCATGTTTGCCACCACTTTAAATAATGGGAAAGCCCTTATTGCCGAACGCAGATGTCCTAGGGAAAAATGGCGCAGCACATGTAGAGAGGGAAGAAGGCTGCGAGCGTGTCGAGACAGAGTGCAGCTCATTGTAAGGGTTAATGATGCTCCAGAATGGAGGATTATACAAGTTGAGAGTGCCTGTAGGGTGGCAACACCCCATAAAGACAACGAGCGCGTGCAAGCTCCATCACTTTGTAACGCAGATTCCTGCGCTGCTGAGTTACTCACGTATATTGGCTATTTCTGTCCTGGGGCTCCTTGGATCTAGAATATATCACAGAGCCACAATTGTAAAGTGGAGAAGGTGACAGGATATATGAGTGTGCCGGGGGCCCGAACCGAAAGTGTAGAACATTGGAAATCCATAGAGTGTACTCATCCGATATACTTATCAGAACGTCCGGCAATCCCACAAAATGGGAACATCTAAGTGTATGGATGACTTTTACATCATAGATAAGAGCTGCCGAGCTTCCTGAGTAGTCACTGGAAAGTGTTCTGTGAAAGGGACATTGCAGGTCGTGTAGATAACTACAATAATTCTGTTTAGCTTCATAGTTCATTTTGCTCTGTCCTCTTAATCCGGACCCTGACCCATTGAATTTTTGTGTGGTGCAATTAATGAGTGGTCAAGGTTCTCCACAAGCCTGCAGGCACTGCAGGGTGGGGCCAACAAAAGCAAGCCGCACCATAACGACGGCTTGCCCCCACCCACGAGGATCCAGAGCACTGATTATAAATGGCCACTGAAGCACAATTAGAAGTCATGGAAGGGAGAAGGTTAGACCCACCAGAAGCAGGAAATATTATGGCCAGACTGAAGTTGTTACTGGTTGCAATAATACAATGTATAATATCCTGCAGTGGTCTGCTTACTGATCATTTACACCTCAACTCCTGTCCCTCTCCTCTCTATTTCTCGTATTTACCGCGTTTGCGTGGTGGTCTCTGGGGTGGGGGGCGAGACCGCTAAGAAGCTTCTCTGGTTATTGCGTGGATATACCATACCCAGGCCGAGATTGTCAAACAATTCAAGGAGCAGTTATGGTAATCTTCAGAATAAAAAGAGGTAAACAGTGTAATCGGAGCAGATCCTGGATGTCACCTGCATAGAGGCGCCCTGGCGGGGATAGCACACCTGGACTTCTCGCTGATGCATACCATTGTACAGCTCCGAGTAGCTGGTTAAATACAGGCAGAGAATACTCTTATACTCTCTCGGATTCTCCTCTCCCTAGTGACAGAAGTGAAGGAAAGGCTTTTGCTTTCAGCCTCTGGAATGCCTGGCAGATACTTGTCACCACAGGATGAGGCGTGGATATGGAAACCCCATTGATGTAGTCATGCTTCCATTGCCCCTGGCTTGTTAGGTTGTCTAGTAGTCAGTTGTCATGGTGAGAGAGGGTCCACAATCCAAAAGCTTGCGTGATGTCTGCAGCCATCCTAGGGCTAGTTTTTTATTATAGAGGTGATACGATTCTAGAGCTATATGTTCATTGGCTCCCATAGGTGGTGGCTGCGTGCAGCCCAGAATTTATCTTGTACCAGCATACCTTGCAGTTGCTTCACATATACAGAAATACCGACAGGACAAAATGCTTAACCTGATGACAAACCGCACGAGGCTGGCATTTAGACCTGTTACATTTATGCTATGGGTTGGATACGTGGCATGTCCGCATGCCATGGCATATGTCTGTTGTTACTGTGGCACATTGCAGTCCTCGGAAGAAGGTGGCCCACATTCATTTGGTGACCATTGGATCTTTAATAAGAAACCATATTTACCTTCTAGGGCGGCAGATAGACCCAGGGCAACCAGGAGTGGTAAATGGCCTTCATTTATATGTGCCACAGTCACCATGGAGCCCATAGGAGCCCCTGCCACATGCTAGTTACCGCTCTATGAGCTCATTCACATGCACATTCAGATGCTTCATGTATTAGCCTGGATAGTGGTAAATCATTTAAGGCGGGAGTATAGATAAAATATCTAGCAGTCTCCTGACTATGGGGAGGAAGTAGTGTTGGGGATTGCTGCTAATTTCTTACCTTCCCGGTGTTTGACTGAATAATAAGTGGTTAATGAGATAAAATGCTATTTCCATAACATCCAGGCCTCACTGCAGAGCGGCACATCTAATCCCCTGCCTGTGACCTTTATGGGAGGGAAGAATTGCGATATAGTTCAATCTTGCTGGGAAGAGTGTACATCTCGGTCCGGTGAGGTGCAGATGGAAGCCATCGACATACCCTTGACCATCACTAGTCCATATTCACTGTCCCATATGTCCCTTCAACTGATTATACTGGCCTGAAAGTTGTTGTGTCATTCCTATGCTTTCCTCCTAGAAAAAGAGTGAAAATTCGGTTTTTTGCGGCGCGGTCTCAGTACAGAAAATGATTGGGTAACCTGCAGCAGATTAACTGAATATGGGGATCTTCAAAAGCCTTTGGTCTTGTGTTGTAGCATACGTCTACATCCTTCCTTGTTCTTGTTGGTTTTACCCAAGAATTGCATCAGAAAGAATTCAAGGGTTAAAATGAAAAGAAAACGATGCTAGATTGGGGCCAATTATCCATATGGAGATAATGCTGTATCATACAATCTATAATTGACACAGTCATATGTAGTGATGATGGAGAACTCTGATTCATGATTTTGCTGCTCATATGTTGTTACCTACAAGTAGTGCCGGGGGTCCTTCGGATCATACATTAGTTTATAGTACAGTTTGAAGATCCTACGATTGCAGTCAGTGAATGGATGATAGTGCTGCATAATACAGAGCTCAAAAACCCAAACTATTAGACTAGCACCTCGATGGGTCTCGCTGGGAAAACGACCTTGATAAACATGGGAGTAGTAATAATTGTGGATTGTTGTTATTTTATTATAAGGTCTAATTGTCGTTCCTATGTTATTCCTACGAAAAATGATGAAGTAATGACTGTTGGGGTTTACCCAGCTAGGATTGGTATATTATATCTACCATTGGGGAAGGAGTGGGGACACTCTGATTTCGAGGAGAGGAATAGGAATAACGGAGGGACAGCACAACATAGAGTTATAGGGAAGATGCTACAGAAGGTGACAAACATCAGTAAGAATCTGCATGATGGAGAATGAAAAAAGCTGATACATACTAAGAATAAATAGAATATGTAGCATATACTCCAGCCTTCCATATGAATTAATTGGACTGACATCTGGTCCAATGGTAAATTTATGGTTGTGGTTTCTATTGAACGTCGTCTTTACACATGGGGTTGGTTAATCCCCTACTGCTCCCTATAGAGCCGGCGTATGGTGGATTGTATTGACCAATGCCCTGCCAGTGAGGAGAGAGAAGAGTGCCGGAGGGTTGGCGGATTGTTTACTGGTGGGTGGTAACCTCGGCGACCAATATCATTGTATCTGTCGGTGAAGTATAGTGGTTTCCTCATATCTTTCCCCCGGCAGCGGCACTGGACTATATAGCAGGTCACTGCTGCCGCCGCAACATGGCTGGTGCTGCGGGCCTGTAGGTGCTGGTGCTCCAGAGCCGCACAACCAGGGAGACCTGCGGTGAGTAGACATGGGGGGCTGCATTAGGGGGAGGAGATGTTGGTTCCCTCTTTGTCTCGGTAATTTTGGTTTATTTTACGCTTGTCTTGTGATGAACATACAGGGGGAAATTGTTAATTTGTGAATGAATGCAAGCTGGAGCGTGTGCAGGGCGCAGGGCAGCGAGGGTTAAGGCTAGCAGGGGTTAATGGACTGGCTAAATCTTTTAAGAAAGAGACATTTGTTCCGCTCTGCCGGCTCCTGCGCTTCTGCATGATTGGCGTAGATTGAATGAACATAATGCCGGAGCGAGTATTTCTACACAACGGTAATGGACAATTTATCAGCCGGGGGAGGGAGAAGTTGAGCGGATGGCACAAGAACTCACATCCTCCCAACTATTGGCTAGCTGCGTGTGGCTGTACACAGAGAACATAGTCTGCAACTGCGTGGGATTTCTCATTCTATTTACATTGCTTCGTTATAAGGAAAGCATGGGTGCCGATTCATGAGGGATCATCAGCTTTTTCTCAGATCCGGGAGGTCTGTCTAGTTACATGACCTATTGTACAGCAAAGCGAGAGAGAAGGGGATGATGGCTGGGGTTCCCACTGGATAGAAGGAGTATTGAAGAGATTTCAGTCGTAATGCGTCGGTAGGGTAGTGGTGGTCCCGAACTATCTACATAGTCCTAACCTTGACAATCCAGGGACTTTGGTGTGGATTGGGGCAATGTGTGACCCACTACTATGGAGACTGGACATACGGGCACTACTGACTCCAATCACAACATGGGGTGTTAAGGGCCCCCTGGATTGGGACCATGGGACGTCCATGTGGGACGAGGAATCGGGTAAACTGGGTTTCCAACTGTTGTCATTCTAGGAGGACTTGTCAATCATTATCACATACCCCAAGCACAGAAAGACCCCCCAGTATGGTGGAATGGGGTCCCAGCGGTAGGCCCCCAGCGATATGCAGCTAGTCACCCATCATATAATTACTATCACCTAGACATTGGATACAGATATAGGTGGTCTTGAAAAGCTGGGTACAGCCCCCGGTGAGTCCAGGAGATTATTGGGTTCCGGTTTGTAGCCTTTGCACAGTACCGGGGCTTGTGCCTCATTAGAGAAAAGATTATGATACGTGTGGCTTGAATAATTTCTACAAAGGGATCTTTGTCCCGCATATGTGTCCGGATTACAGGCCAAATCACTATCACATCAGGATGAGGATTAAACACCACCATGGCTCATGACCCCCCGATGCCCAATTACAGGATTGGGCCCTTGGCGGGCTGCCGCCCCGCATTGATTCATGTCTATGGTCATTGAACTTTCACCTTGCCGTATGTGTACTTGTACCGAGAGGGGGGGATGGGGGGATAGCGATATCACTGATGAATATTGAGGTTCTCAGGAAGTATGGATGTTGTATTAGTAATTACTCGACTTACTCAGGTTTTATTTGTGAAACTGAGGTTTTGTTGCAATGTGTCGTTGCAGTCTCATCCACCTTTTAGGGGGAGTCACCACCTAGGTCACACGAGACCCACCCCAAAGAGTAATGCTTAGTATCCCAAGGTATAGGGCACTGCAACCTGCTCCCCTCATAGGCAGTGGCAGTTGGCGTTCACAACCACTAAAAATACGATGGGCCACGTTGCAATACTTACACATTAACATGTAGAGGGTACAGCGCTGCTCTTTATAGAAAGCAATTGTCTTTTCATCTAATCCTTAATTCCAGATCCCGCTTCTCAAATCCTGCCATACTGTTAATAAAAATTTGCCCTGTCTCCTCGACCACTAGAGGGAGCTCACAGCATGGTGCTTTATGAACTGAATAGTAAAGCAGCTTGTAGTGAGCCAATGTGTGTGTAAATATATACGAGTGTATAACTGTGTGTCAAATATATACAGAGAGTTATAACGTGTGTATATACGAGTGATAACTGTGTGGGTTGTATATATTGAGGTATAACTGTGTGTGTGAGATATTATAATGAGTGTATAACTGTGTTTGTGGGTGTGTGTATATATATATGAGTGTATAACTGTGTGTGTGTATATAATAGTGTATAACTGTTGGTGTGGTATATATATATGAGTGTATAACTGTGTGTGTGTATATATATATATATGAGTGTATAACTGTGTGTGTGTATATATATATATGAGTGTATAAATGTGGTTGTGTGTGTATATATATATATATATATGAGTGTATAACTGTGTGTGTATATATATATATATATGAGTGTATAACTGTGGTGTGTGTGTGTATATATATGAGTGTATAACTGTGTGTGTGTGTATATATATATATGAGAGAGTGTATAACTGTGTGTGTGTATATATATGAGTGTATAACTGTGTGTGTGTGTATATATATGAGTGTATAACTGTGTGTGTGTATATATATATGAGTGTATAACTGTGTGTGTGTATATGAGTGTATAACTGTGTGTGTGTATATATATATATGAGTGTATAACTGTGTGTGTGTATATATATATTGAGTGTATAATGTGTGTGTGTGTATATATCTATGAGGGTATCAACTGGGTGTGTTGTAATATTATGAGTGTATAACTGTGTGGTTGTGTGTGTATATATTAGGAGGGTTAACATGTGTGTGTATTAATATATATCTATGAGGGTAACCGTTGTGTGTGTGTAATCTATTAATATATATTTGAGTGTATAACGGGTGGTGTATAATATGAGGTATAATGTGTGGGTGTATCTATATGAGTGTAAACTGTGTGTTGTGGTGTCTAGTATTATATGGTGTATAATGTGGTGTGTGTGTGATTATATATGAGTGTTAAACTGTGGGTGATGAGTGTGTTGTATATTATATATATGAGTGTATATACTGTTTGTGTGGTGTATATATATAATATATATATATAGATATATGAGTGTATAACTGTGTGTGTGTATATATATGCGGATAAACTGTGTGTGTGTTGTATATAATGAGTGTTTAACTGTGTGGGTGTATCATATATGAGTGTATAAACTGTGTGGTGTGTGTTGTCTTATATATATTATAATGGAGTGTTATAACGTTGGGTGGGTTGTATATAATATGAGGTATGAACTGTGTGTGTATATATATTTGAGTGTATAAAATGTGGTCTGTGTGTATAGATAGTGTATAACGTGTGTGGGAACGGAGTGTATAACTGTGTGTGTATATATATGAGTGTATAACTGTGTGTGTGTATATATATGAGTGTATAAATGTTTGTGTGTGTAATTATATATATATATAATGAGTGTATAACTGTGTGTGTGTATATTATGAGTGTATAACTGCTGTGTGTGTATATATATATGAGTGTATAACTGTGTGTGTGTATATATATGAGTGTTTATAAATGTTTGTGTGTGGCTAATGAGTGTATAAACTGTGTGTTGTGTATAGCTGAGTGTATAAGGGTGTTGTGGTAGCTGTGTGAGGTTGTAAGCAGTAGTCGGCTCTGTGGCGCTGCCTCTACTAGTTACACACCTGAGTGTGACAACAGAGGGAGCCTACAAGTGTCTCCTATCCCTGGCACCCCACATTCACAGACACTACAGATTGGTAGGGGTCTCTAGGCACGGGAAAACTATCTCTGCCTTGCTGCAGTTGAATGGAAACCTCCTGTACATCCAAGACCATCTGGTGATGACCCGAGATGCTGATAACTTGGGAAACTATAATTATCATATGACCCGACAAGTTCCAGTCTCTGGAGGTTTCCTATTCAGTAACAGCAAGCTGTGTAAAACATTAACCTACTTAAAGGGATTTCTCAAGTGTTATCCCCAGGGATCCCTACAGTGCAGTGACTGTAATACAGGTGGGTGACCTAGAATAAGGGACCCCATCCTCCTAATAATCCTACATTGGGATTGGAGCCTGTGGTTGCGCTCAGCCCCCTCTGATGAGATAGTGATTGCCTACGCCGAGCCCGGACCCTGGATGTGTGATATAATGATGATATAATGGCTGCCACCTCCAGGTCTCAGTGTTATTACAGCACATAGAGAATATTCCTCATAGCCGCAGTGTCTCCCCGCAGCCCATCCATCTCCCACCACAGTCCTGTCAAGGTCATTGGCCGCCCGTTATCTTGTCTGGAATCGCCCTTTGTTTTTCCCTTTGTGGGATTCTTAGCTAATTATTGGCCCCTGTAATTATAATCAGTCACCCGCCAGACTGTACGCAGCCTCCTAATTACACGGCGGCCTCCGTTCTGCCCTGCTTATTTCTAGGGCACGGAGACCGGCGGGGGAGCGGGAAATGGCCACGTTCTCCGCTTCCCGCTGCTGCCGGAGTCATTATTTCTTAGGCGGCTCTTACTGATTTATACAAGTCTTTTACAGGCAGTCTCCGCGTCCAGCTGACCTCTCATTACCTGTAGTCATGGCGCCTGTGTCCTCCTCTCATTACCTGTAGTCATGCTCCTCTGTCCTCCCTCATTACCTGTATAATGGCTCTGTGTCCTCCCCTCATACCGTTATAATGGCTCCCAGGGGGAGGGGTAGTGCCCTCCCCTCATTACTGAAGTAATGCCTGCCGGTCTCTCTCTTACCTTTAGTAATGGCTCCTGTGTCTCCTCTCATACCTGTAGTATGTCTCCTGTGTCCTCCCTCATTAACCTGTAGTTATGGCTTCTGTGTCCTCCTCTCAGTCCTCTAGTATGGATCACTGTGGTCCTCCTCTCATTACGCGTAGTCTGGCTCCTGTGTCCTCCTCCATTACCTTCGTAATGGCTCCTCTTTCCCCTCTCATTACCGTAGTAATGCTCCTCTGTCCTCTCTCATTACCTGTATAATGGCTCCTCTGTCTCCTCTCATTACCTGTATAATGCTCCTGTGTCCTCCCCTCATACCTGTAGTATTGGCTCCTGTTCCTCCCCTCCTTACCTGTAGTACTGGCTCCTGTGTCTCCTCACATACGTAGTAATGGCTCCGCTTTCCTCCTCTCATTAACCTGGAGTAATGTCTCTCTGTCCCTCCGCTCATTTACCTGTAGTAATGGGCTCCTGTTTCCTCTCTCATAAACCTTAGTAATGGCTCCTCTGCCTCCTCTCATTACTGTAGTACTGGCTTCTGTGTCCACCTCTCATTACCTGTAGTATGGCTCCTGTGTCCACCGGGTGGCAAACGGAAAAAAGGACAAAAACATAAAAAAAAAAAACTCAGAAGTTAAAAGCCTTAAATAAACAATAGAGCAAGAAATACTCCTGTGTCCTCCTCTCATTACCTTAGCTGTTTCTGTTCCTCCCTCATTCCTTAGTATGGCTCACGGGGGGTTGTCCGGGGTTCGGTCCACTCATTACCTTAGTAATGGCTTCTGTGTCCTCCTCGCTTACTGTAGAAAGCTCCTCGCCTCCACTCATTACCTTATAATGCTCCCTCTGTCCGCCTTTCATAACCGTATATGGCTCCTCTGTCCTCCCTCCGTACTGTAAATGCTCCTCTGTCCTCTCCTTACAGAACAGTGTAGTATGGCTTCTGTGTCTCCCTCATTACCTTAGTAATTGGCTCCTCTGTCTCCTCCTCATTACCTGTAGATGCTTCTGTGTCCTCCTCTCATTACCTTATAATGGTCCCTCTGTCCTCCCCTCATTTCCTGTATAATGCTCCTTTTACCTCCTCCCTCTTACTGTGTAATGGCTCCTCTGTCCCTCCTCCTCATTACCTGTAGTAATGGCTCCTTGTCCCTCCTCTCAAATTACCTGTAGTAATGCTTCTTGTCCGCCTCTCATTACCTGTATAATGGCTCCTCTGTCTCCTCGCATTACCTGTAGTAGTCTTCGGTATCCTCCACTCATTACCCTTAGTGAATAAGGCTTCTGTTCCTCCCTCATTACGTTGTAGTATGGCTTCCGTGTCTCCACTCATTACCTGTAGTAATGGCTTCTCTGTCCTCCTCTCATTAACCTATAGTAATGCGTCTGCCTGCCACTCATACCTTAGAAGTGCTTCTCTGTCTCCTCCATTGCCTATCTGAGATTGCTTCTGTGCCCCCACTCTACCTGTAGTATGGATACGTGTCCTCCTCTCATTACCTGTAGTAGTGGCTCCTCTGTCCTCCACTCATTACCTGTCTAATGGCTCCGAAATCTGTCCTCCCTCAAACCTAGTAATGGCTCGGCTCTGTCCCTCCACTCATTACCTGTAGTAATGGCTCCTGTGTCTCCTCTCATTACCTTTAGTAATGGCTCCTCTGTCCTCCTCTCTTACCTGTGGTAAATGGCTCCTCTTTCCTCCCTCCTTACTGGAGTAATGGCTCTGCGTGTCTCTCCCCTCATTACCTGGAGTAAGGGCTCTCTGTCCTCCCCTCATTACCATGTAGTAATGCTCCTTTGTCCTCCTCTCATGACCTGTAGTAAGGTCGTCTGTGTCCTCCCTCTCTTACCTGTAGTAATGCTCCTCTGTCCCCTCGCATTACCTGTAGTATGCCTTCTGTAGCCTCCACTCAATTACCTGTAGTAATGGCTTCTGTGTCCCCGCCACTCATTACCTTAGTAATGGCTTCTGTGTCCTCCACTCATTCCGTAGTAATGGCCTTCTCTGTCCTCCGCTCATTACCTGGAGTAATGGCTCCTGTGTCCGCCTCTCATTACTTAGTCATGGCTTCTGTGCCCTCCACCATTACCTGTATCATGGCTCTGTGTCCTCCTCCTCATTACCTGTAGGTAAGCTTCTCTGTCCCCTCTCATTACCTTATATGGCTTTCTGTGAACCCCTCCTCTCATTACCTTAATACTGGATACTGTTCCCTCCTCTCATTACTGTATAATCTTCCAATGGGGTCGCTCCTCTCATTACCTGTAGTATGGCCTCGGTCCTCCTCTCTTACCTGTAATTATGCCCTGTTTCCTCCTCTCCTTACCTTTAGTGAATTGGAGCCGCTGGTCTCCTCCATTACTGTAGTAATGGCTGCTGTGTCCTCCTCTCATTACCTGTGAGTAATGGCTCCTGTGTCCTCCTCGGTCATTAAGAAACAACTGTAGTTAATGTGCTCCGTGTGATCCTTCTCTCATTACCTGTAGGAATGGCTTCTGTGTCCTCCGCTCATTACCTGTAGTAATGGCTTCTGGGTCCTCTCGAGTAAGAGAGAAAGGGACAAGGTTAGGGAGAGGGGGGGAGTGAAGGGGGGGGTTAAAGGGATGGGGGGGGGGGAGGGGGGGAGGAAGTGGGGGGGGGAAGAAGGAGGTTGGGGGGGAACCAGGAGGGGGAGGAGGGAGAGAAGGGGGGTGAGAGGTGGGGGAGACGAGAGGGAGGGAAAGGGAAAGTGAAGGGAGAAGTGGGAAAGGAGCCGAGAAGGGGGAGGAGGAGGTTGGGGGGGTGAAAAAGATTGAAGAGGAGAAAGAGAGGGAGAGGAGGGAGGGGGGAGGATAGAGGGAAAGAGAAACGAAAATGGAGATGAAGAAAGAAGGAGGGGTGGGGGGGGGGGGAGAGTGATGGGGGTGGGGAGAGACGGAGGGGGGAAGTGAGGAAGAAAGGGGAGGAGGGGGGGGGAAGGACGGGGGGTGGCGAGAGGAGTGGAGAATGGGTGGGAGGGAAGGAAGAAGTTGTGGAAGAAGAAGGTTAAGGGAGAGAAAGGGGGGGGAGGAAGCGGGGAAAAGAGGGAAGGGATGAAGGGGGGGGCGAGAGGGAGGGATGGGTAGTGGGAGGAGGAGAGGAAAGAGAGGGGGGGAAGGGGGGCGAGAGGCGAGAGATGGAGGGGGAAATAAGTCAAGAAGGAGAGGAGAGGGGGTAGGGGGGAGAAGAATGAGAGGGTGGGGGGAGAAGGGGGGAAGGAGGATGGTGGGGTGGAGAGGTAAGGAAGAGGAGGGCGAGAGGGGAGGCTTAAAGGAAAATGGCGGATTAAGTGGAATGGAGGGGGGGGGGGGGGGGGGGGGGGAGAGTAGGTGAGGGGGGAGGAGGAGGGAGGGGAGGGGAGGGAGGTTGAGAGAGGGATGGGGAGGAGGGAGGAGGGTGGAGGGAGGGGATAGGGGTGGGGGTGGGAGGAGGGTAGAAGGGGAGAGGGTAGAAGGGGGGGGTAGGGGGGAGGAGAAGGGACGGGGTGTGGGAGAGTAGGAAAGAGGGGGGGGAGTGGGGGGGGGGGTAGGGGAGAGGGAGGGGAGGAGGGGGGGGAGAGGAGCAACGGGAAGGGGGGAAGTAGTATGGGGGGGAAAGGGAGAGGGGAGGGGGGGGGAAGGGGCAGAGAAACAAAAGGAGAAGAGGGGGGGTGAGATAAGATGGAAGGGGGAGGAAGAAAGATGGGAAGGGTGAAGAAGGAGAAGAAAGGGGGGAGGGGGGAGGGGAAAGGAGTGGAAGGTGGGAGGGGGGGGGGGAAGAGAGAAGGGAGGGTGGGGTAAAAGAGGGGCGATGGGGGAGAGAAGGAGGGTGAGGAGGAAGGGGGGGGGGGATGCAGGGGGAACGGAAGAGAAGGTCAGGTTGGGGTAAGAAACGGGGGAGGAAAGGAGATGGGGAGGGAGGGGGGGGGGAGGTGAAGAGAGGGGGAGAGAGAGGGAAAGGAGGGAGGTGGGGGGAAGAGGGAAGAAGGGAAGGGAAGGGGGGGAGAGGGGGGGGAAACGGAGAACGAAAGAAGGGAGAGGAGGGGGGGAGGGGGGAGAGGGGCAATAGCGGGAAGAAAGAGAACAGTGGAAAAAGCGAGGGGGGGGAGATGAAGGATGGGGAGAGAGAAGAAAAGAAAAAGGGGAGAGGGGTAGGCAAGGAGGGGGTGGGTGCGAGGGAGGGAAGGAAATGAGGAGAAGGGGGGAGGAGAGAGGAAGAAGGGGGGAGGCAAAGGAGAGAGGAGGAAGGGGGAACTGAGAAGAAAAACCATGGAGGGGGGGGGGGGGGAGAGGGAGGAAGAGGGGGGGGAGAGGGGGAGGAGGGGGGAGGGGGGGGGGGGAAGTGAGGTGAGAATAGGAGGAAAAGGAGAAGAGGGAGGGGATGTGAGAAGGAGTGGGAAAGGGGGGGGAGAGGGAGCGGAAAGCGGGAAGGAGGGAGAAGGGGAAGTGAAGATACAGAGAGAAAGGGAGAAGGAAGGAAAACAGGGTGAGGAGGAAGGGGAAGGGGGAGTAGGGGAGGAATGAGGAAGGGGTAGGGGATAGAAGAGAGAGGAGGGGGAAGAAGCGGGCGAGAGGGTGGTAGAAGGGAAAAGGGGGAGACAGGGTAGATGAAGGGAGTAGGGAAAAGAAGTTGAGGGGGGGGGATGGAGAGGAGAAGGGAAGGAGCGAGGAAGGGGGAATTGATAGGGGGGTAGTGTGGGGGGAGTAAGAGGAGGGGAAAGAGAAGGGGAGGGGGGGGATGGGGACGGGGGGGGGGGGATGGGGATTATAGGAACGGGGGATGAGGAAGGGGAAAGGAGGGTGGGGAGGGGAAGGGGGGAGGAGAGGGTGGGCGATACGAGGGGAAGAGGAGAGGCGAGGGGGGGAAGAGAACTAGAAAGGAGGTGAAAGAGGTTTGAGGAGAAATGAGGGGAAGGGGGAAGGGAGGGGAAGGGGGGAGGGAAGGGGTAAGGCGTGGAAAGAAGGGATAGGGAGAGAAGAAAAGGAAGGAGATGATAGAAGAATGGAACGAGAAGAAAGGGGGGGAAGGGAGGGGGAGGGGGGAGAGAGGGGGAGGGGGAGCAGAGAGGTGTAGGAGAGAGAGGTAAAGAGGATAGAGGGGAAGAGAGGGATTAAGGGGGGTAGGAGGCAGAGAGAGGGGGAGGAGGCGGGTGGCGGGGGGGGGTAGGGGGAGGAAGGGGGGGTGGGGGGTATAAAAAAAGGGAGAGGGTGGAGTGTGAGGGTTAGTAGAAGAGGAGGGGTGGGGGTGGGGAGGGGGGGGAGGGCGGGGGGGGAGGGGATGAGTGGGTGGAAGAGGGGGTTGAGGGGAGGTGAGAGGGGTGAGAGGGGGGGGAGAAGAAAACCACTTGCGGTTCGTGCGCTCTAGTGACCTGACCATTCGTCTTGCCTATTATCTCGTTCTGAGACCTTTACCTTTAATCTTCGCCCCTGATGGATCCTGTTCAACGAAAGGCATGTATGCTAAACTACTTGCCATGAGCATCCAATGCTCCCTTCCGCGTATACTTCCTTCTTCTGTTCCCTCCCCCTCACAGTTACCTATTCTTCTGTCTTCTTCTCTCACCTCATTCTCGTTTCCTTCCTATGTCTCATACTTTTCTCCTCCCCTCTTCCCTTCTTCCCTTATCTTCTTGTCCTCCACTCATACGCTGTAGTAATGGCTCCTCTGTCCCGCACGCTCATTACCTAGTATAATGGGCTACCTCTGTCCTCCTCAAGGTCATTACCTGTAGTAAATGGCGCTGTGTCCTCCCTCATTACCTTTATATTGCTCCTCGTCCTCCTCTCACTTACGCTGTACTTAATGGCTTCTGTCGTCCTCCACTCATTACCTGTCGTAATGCTTCTGTGTCCGCACGCATTACCAAATAGTAAATGGGGCTTCTGTATCCTCCACTCATTACCTGTAGTAATGGCTTCGTGCCTCCACTCATTACCTTAGTATAG
>WNYA01001667.1:0-64028 GCA_019512145.1 Engystomops pustulosus | reverse complement strand
AGACCAAAATCCAATCCAAAATCCTCAGTGTGAATATGGCCGTATAGTTGTCCATACTGTGATCATTGTATGGGAATAGCCTCACAGTGAAAGTTTGATTTCCAAGACGTGGTTGATCCGAAGTGCTTCGCCGTGCTCTAGGAGCCCTTGTTTACCAGGTTTATTGCTGTACTTTTTCCAGTGAAATAAATGGCATTACAGCTCATTCCTGCTGACTTTAATGGGATAGAGATCAGGCCCAGCAGATAAGATTTGGAGGTGGATGGAAGCCAAACCTGCATCAATATTTGTTTCTCCTGATCATAGGGCATCAGCATTCTAGTCCTGGAAAGCCCCTTTAATAATAGCCACTAATTAATTATTCAATTAATAAATTGGTATTGATATCTATTTTAGATACAATGAAACACTCAGCAAATCAGGGAGCAGGGAACACGTCTCCTGGCCGCCCCGGCAGACTCTGTTTGTCCATGTTATATTTAATGTGTGCCGTTTACTGAAGGCGTAATACAGTGATAAGATTCAGGAGCGATTTAAGTTCATCCCTCCCTGACTAAACACTGTAACGGAAACTCAGCACAGATAATGATGTCAGGCGGGAGGAAGGTGTTGGTAGGAAAAAGGGATAATGAGGCAGAAAGCAGAACAGATCGGCCATGATAAATCTTTGGTTGAATACTTGTAGTTTTGGGTTGGGAGGGTCGTGAAAGTTCTCGGTGGATTATTCCTCCATCTTGCTGAGGTTCAGAACATAGAAGTTTAGGAGGTCAATCTATGGAAGGACCTTAAATCATTTATGATGCTTCACACATAGGGAGAGGGTGGACATGACAGCAGCCAGACTATGGAAGGATGCAAGGATGCGGGCGACTCCAAGGGACAACATCAAGACCAACTAGGTGAATGCGGGTGCATGACCATCTCCCATAATAACGGAGCACAGCTGCAAAATCCCCATTCCAGAATAACGGATGTGGCTTAGGGATGAACATTGATCAGTGCACAACAAAGAAAATTCTGTAGATTTCTGTACGTATGGAAACAACATGGTGTAGAACATCTCCCTGGTTTGCCGATGGGTTACACATTGAAAAAAATCTGATTTCTAGAGTTGTATCCGTCTTTCCATTGTCTTTTCAGACAGCTTTTGATTCTTGTCCATTTGCCATCAGATTGGTCATTTTTACCCAACCAACCACAGATGAGATTGTCCTCCTTTGTCTAAAACACACACTTTCGTAGACTCAAGTCATACAACCGCTGGAGAAGACGATGGGGGTCATTTATTAAGGGCCCGATTCGCGTTTTACCGGCGTGTTACCCGAATATTTCCGTTTTTGCGCCGATTTCCCCTGAATTGCCCCGGGATTTTGGCACACGCGATCGGATTTTGGCGCATCGGTGCCGGCATGCACGCGACAGAAATCGGGGGGCGTGGCCGAACGAAAACCCGAAGTGTCGCGAAACTTGCACTTACCTTCACTAGGAATAGGCCGGTGTACTTGAGTGCATTTCGGGGAACTTCAAAGCAGCAGCGCCACCTGGTGGACGTCGGAGGAACTGCCTTAATGAATCGGACCCGAATCCACCGCAGAGAACGCGCCGCTGGATCGCGAATGGGCCGGGTAAGTAAATCTCCCCCGATATGTCAAAGCCAGACCATCGAGGACTCTCCAAACCTTGATTTTCTTTGCTGCTCTCACAAGTGCTCTGGGTGTTGGATGAAACCATAGCTTTGATTTGGGAAACCAAACTTCTTAACCCTTTAATGACAGCTGGTTTAGCCCTGTATGACCAAGCCGTTTTTTCTTGCGTTCTCCTCATGTTAAGTTGTGGCGTTCTAGGACTTGTGTCTCAATTTGTAAACGGTTTTCAGAGGGAATTAAAATAAACAGCAATTGCACCTGTTCTTTCCTTTTCATACCCAAAAAAATTGTCCTATTCACACAGCAGTTTTACCACCTCCATCAAGTATTATCATTCATGGGATGAATGGTAAAGAGAAAAGCACCGTGCTTTTCAATAGGACTTTATTATTATTGTCCAATAGGCCATTTCCGAGATACTCTCAGTTTAATCTGAATGTTAATGAGGCATTTGTGTCCTCAGCAGTTCTATTCCTGAACGTCCACCTCCTAGTGTAAATCCATTCTTCTGACCAGACGAGCCTATTGAAAAGAGGGGGTAGTGTTCTAGGCAGGAGTAGCAGCGCTCTGGGTGCTGTAGACACGCCCCAGATGCACCAACTGCCTAATTAGCATATGGATTCAAATGGGAATTTTTGCCAGAATGCCACAATGGACAAAAATAGTTACCCTAAATGTCTCTACAACATGCGATCAGCAGATTATAATTCTCAGTGAGGTGGTAGACTCTATTTAAGCAACAGAATAAATACATTCTCTGTTCTCATGTGGGTTTAGTTGAAACATTTTATTATTGATGTATAACTTTTTTTTTTGTACTGTCATCTGATCTTGTGTAGTTCACTTACCGTAGTACATTTTAGAGTACAGTTAAGTACATTTTGGTTACATACCTGTGTACAACTGACAAGTTACAGTAGAAGGCCTCGCCTATTGCTTTGTGGCACACTGACGATAGCCCTCCATTAGGTCCTCAACCATCATCTACATTTGTGGGGTCTACGGCTAATAAAAGAAACTAATCTCCACCTAAAACCCCTTAGATGTTCATAGTCATAGTTGTTCCGATCCTGGACATTACGAGCAGGTGTCTATGTAGACAGCGTTGCGCTAGCACCACCCGGTACGGGAAACCCAAGAGCTAGAGAAGACATCTGGAGACAGCCGTCGTGACAGTGCAGGCTTCTTAGAACATTGCACGCTGAAGCCAGTGGGAATAATTTCTCCGGTTAATATGAAGAGACTCCAGACTGAGTCGGAATCAGTGGAGTGGTGTCTACTGAAGAAGGGGGCCGGTGGTGAAAGCCCCTTTTAAGGCTTTTCTCCTCCTGTTTAACTATGGCAAACAGTAAAGTTATCAGCTACAAGTGGAATTCTTGTTTTCATGCAGACAATTGCACTCGGGGCGTTGGTGTGAAGGCCAAATAAAGGTCCTTAATGAGCCAAAGAAATTCTTACTATGCAAGACCTCAGGAGGGGGAGGAAGACTGTCATCTGTCGGAGTGTTTGCTCACATTGAGTTTACACTCAGCCCGAGGCATTTATGTCTGAACTTCAAACGTAAGAAGGTCAGCAACTAGGATGAGGAACTCCAGGGTGAGATATGTCATGTAAGGGTTATCGCTGCAGAGCCAAATTCAAGGGATGACAAGCATTTTTAACTTAATTTCAACATATGCCACTTGTAAATGGAGTTGTATTGGAGGATGGAATCTTTTTGCATTTAGTGTTGAGAGACACAAATAATTTGTATTAAAAAAATATTTAGCCGTTCCAAGTAAAATCTCCAGCGGTGACGAGGCTTCTTCAGCGCAGCAACTGTAAATGTGTAGAACATCCTATCCCAGGAGAAAGCTGCAAATATGTGGAATAGTAATGAGGAGCTGATTCTTTACTGTAAGAGCAGTGACTTTATGGATTAGTAATCTCAGGAGCTGGTTCTTTACTGTAAGAGCAGTGACTTTATGGATTAGTAATATTCAGGACTGGTTTTCTTTACTGTAAGAGCTTGTGACTTTAATGGATTAGTAATCTCATGAGCTGGTTCTTTACTGTAAGAGCATGTGACTTTAAATGTATTAGTATCTCAGGAGTTGTACGAAGCTGTTATGGATGTACTCGGTGGTTTACTGTAAGAGGTGACTTTATGGATTAGTAATCTCAGGAGCTGGTTCTTTACTGTAAGGAGCGTGATTTTGGATTAGTAATCTCAGGAGCTGTGTTTCTTTACTGTAAGAGAGTGACTTATGGATAGTAATCTCAGGAGCTGGTTCTTTACCTTTGTAACGAGCAGTGACTTTAGGGATTAGTTCTCAGGATCTGTTTCTTTAACTGTAAGATCAGTGACTTTTTGATTAGTAATCTCAGGTAGCTTGTTCTTCTTTACTGTAAGAGCTGTGACTTTATGGATTAGTAATCTCAGGAGCTGGTTCTTTACTGTAAGAGCCCTTTTTTGGGGTGACTTTTTATGATTAGTAATCTCCAGGAGTGGTTCTTTACTGTAAGATCAGTGACTTTATGGATTAGTAATCTCAGGAGCTGGTTCTTTACTGTAGAATAGCATTACTTTATGGTATTAGCTAATCCCAGGAGCTGGTTCTTTACTGTAAGAGCTGTGACTTTATGGATTAGTAATCTCAGGAGCTGGTTCTTTACTGTAAGTGCTGTGACTTTAGGGATTAGTAAATCTCCGGAGTTGGTTTTTACTGTAAAGCAGTGAATTATGTCTTAGTAATCTCAGGAGCTGGTTCTTACTAGTAAGAGCAGTGACTTTATGGATTGTAATCTCAGGAGGTTGGTTCTTTAACTGTAATAGCATTGTTTTATGGATTAGAATCTCACAGGAGTGGTTTATTGGAAGAAGCAGTTGCTTTATGGATTTAGTAATCTCAGGATCTGGTTCCTTTACTGTAAGAGCAGGTGACTTATGGATTGTAATCTAGAGCTGGTTCTTTACTATAAGAGAGTGACTTTATGGCTTATATCTCAGAGCCTGGTTGCTTGACTGAAGAGTAGTGACTTTATGGATTAGTAATCTCGAGGAGTTGGTGCTTTACTGTAGAGTGTGACTTTAGGGATTAGTAATCTCAGGATTGGTTCTTTACTGTAGAGTTGTGACTTTATGGATAGTAATCTCAGGATTTTGTTCCTTTACTGTCCGAGCAAGTGATTTAATGGATTAAGTAATCTCAGGAGCTGGTTCTTTACTGTAAGAGCTGTGACTTTATGCGTAGTAAGCTTTTTTTCAGGATTGATCTTTACTGTAATGAGCTTGTGACTTTATGGATTAGTATCTCAGAGCTGGTTCTTTACTGTAAGAGCTGTGACTTTATTGTTAGTAATCTCAGGAGTTTGGTTCTTACTGTAGAGCTTGACTTTATGGATTAGTAATCTCAGGAGCTGGTTCTTTAGCTGTAGAGTTGTGACTTTATGGATTCGTAATCTCAGTAGTTGGTTTCTTTACTGTCAGAGGCAGTGCTTTATGGATTTAGTAATCTAGGCGCTGGTTCTTTACTGTAGAGCTGTGACTTATGGTTAGTAATCTCAGGAGCGGGTTTCTTTACTGTAAGAGTCAGTAACTGTATGGATGGTACTCAGAGTTGTTTATGGTAAGAGCAGTGACCTTATTGGATTAGTAATCTCAGGAGGCTGGTTCTTTATCTGTAAGATCAGTGACCTTTTGGATTAGTAATCTCAGGAAGCTGGTTCTTTACTGTAGAGTAGTGACTTATGGATTATAATCTCAGAGTTTGGTGTCTTTACTGTAGAGCAGTGCTTTTATGGATTATTTTTAAAAAAAAAAACAAAAAAATCTCAGGAGCTGGTTCTTTCCTAATCCATAAAGTCACAGCTCGTACAGTAAAGAACCACTCCTGAGATTACTAATCCAACAGTCACTGCCTTACAATAACCACTCCCTTAGATACGAATCATAAAGTCACAGCTCTTAGCAGTAATCTCAGGAGTTGGTTTATTTTTAAGAGCAGTGACATTTAATGGATTAGTATCTCAGGAGCTGGTTTCTTTACTGTAGAGCATGACTTTCTGGATTAGTAATCTCAGGAGCTGGTTCTTTATTACTGTAAGAGTAGTGACCTTTATGGATTAGTAATCTCAGGAATTTTGTTCTTTACTGTAAGAGCAGTGATTTTAGGATAGTAATCTCTCAGTAGCTGGTTCTTTACTGTAACGAGCTGTGACTTTATGGATTAGTAATCTCCGAGCTGGTTCTTTACTTTAAGAGTTTGTGACTTTATGGATTAGTAATCTCAGGAGCTTGTTCTTTAACTGTAAATTTTTGTGACTTTATGGATTAGTAATCTCAGGAGTTGGTTCTTTACTGTAAGAGCAGTGATTTTATGGATTAGTAATCTCAGGAGCTGGTTCTTTACTGTAAGAGCTGTGACTTTATGGATTAGTAATCTCAGGAGCTGGTTCTTTACACTGTGACGTTTATGTATTAGTATCTCAGGAGTTTGGTTTCTTTACTGTAAGAGCATGACTTTATGGATTAGTAATCCATGAGCTGGTTCTTTTACTGTAAAGAGTGTGACTTTATGGATTAGTAATCTCAGGAGCTGGTTCTTTACTGTAAGGAGCGTGACTTTTAGGATTAGTATCTGCAGGAGCTGTGTTTCTTTACTGTAAGAGCTAGTGACTTTATGGATAGTAATCTCAGGAGCTGGTTCTTTACCTTCTGTAACGAGCAGTGACTTTAGGGATTAGTTCTCAGGATCTGTTTCTTTAACTGTAAGATCAGTGACTTTTTGATTAGTAATCTCAGGTAGCTTGTTCTTCTTTACTGTAAGAGCTGTGACTTTATGGATTAGTAATCTCAGGAGCTGGTTCTTTACTGTAAGAGCCCTTTTTTGGGGTGACTTTTTATGATTAGTAATCTCCAGGAGTGGTTCTTTACTGTAAGATCAGTGACTTTATGGATTAGTAATCTCAGGAGCTGGTTCTTTACTGTAGAATAGCATTACTTTATGGTATTAGCTAATCCCAGGAGCTGGTTCTTTACTGTAAGAGCTGTGACTTTATGGATTAGTAATCTCAGGAGCTGGTTCTTTACTGTAAGTGCTGTGACTTTAGGGATTAGTAAATCTCCGGAGTTGGTTTTTACTGTAAAGCAGTGAATTATGTCTTAGTAATCTCAGGAGCTGGTTCTTACTAGTAAGAGCAGTGACTTTATGGATTGTAATCTCAGGAGGTTGGTTCTTTAACTGTAATAGCATTGTTTTATGGATTAGAATCTCACAGGAGTGGTTTATTGGAAGAAGCAGTTGCTTTATGGATTTAGTAATCTCAGGATCTGGTTCCTTTACTGTAAGAGCAGGTGACTTATGGATTGTAATCTAGAGCTGGTTCTTTACTATAAGAGAGTGACTTTATGGCTTATATCTCAGAGCCTGGTTGCTTGACTGAAGAGTAGTGACTTTATGGATTAGTAATCTCGAGGAGTTGGTGCTTTACTGTAGAGTGTGACTTTAGGGATTAGTAATCTCAGGATTGGTTCTTTACTGTAGAGTTGTGACTTTATGGATAGTAATCTCAGGATTTTGTTCCTTTACTGTCCGAGCAAGTGATTTAATGGATTAAGTAATCTCAGGAGCTGGTTCTTTACTGTAAGAGCTGTGACTTTATGCGTAGTAAGCTTTTTTTCAGGATTGATCTTTACTGTAATGAGCTTGTGACTTTATGGATTAGTATCTCAGAGCTGGTTCTTTACTGTAAGAGCTGTGACTTTATTGTTAGTAATCTCAGGAGTTTGGTTCTTACTGTAGAGCTTGACTTTATGGATTAGTAATCTCAGGAGCTGGTTCTTTAGCTGTAGAGTTGTGACTTTATGGATTCGTAATCTCAGTAGTTGGTTTCTTTACTGTCAGAGGCAGTGCTTTATGGATTTAGTAATCTAGGCGCTGGTTCTTTACTGTAGAGCTGTGACTTATGGTTAGTAATCTCAGGAGCGGGTTTCTTTACTGTAAGAGTCAGTAACTGTATGGATGGTACTCAGAGTTGTTTATGGTAAGAGCAGTGACCTTATTGGATTAGTAATCTCAGGAGGCTGGTTCTTTATCTGTAAGATCAGTGACCTTTTGGATTAGTAATCTCAGGAAGCTGGTTCTTTACTGTAGAGTAGTGACTTATGGATTATAATCTCAGAGTTTGGTGTCTTTACTGTAGAGCAGTGCTTTTATGGATTATTTTTAAAAAAAAAAACAAAAAAATCTCAGGAGCTGGTTCTTTCCTAATCCATAAAGTCACAGCTCGTACAGTAAAGAACCACTCCTGAGATTACTAATCCAACAGTCACTGCCTTACAATAACCACTCCCTTAGATACGAATCATAAAGTCACAGCTCTTAGCAGTAATCTCAGGAGTTGGTTTATTTTTAAGAGCAGTGACATTTAATGGATTAGTATCTCAGGAGCTGGTTTCTTTACTGTAGAGCATGACTTTCTGGATTAGTAATCTCAGGAGCTGGTTCTTTATTACTGTAAGAGTAGTGACCTTTATGGATTAGTAATCTCAGGAATTTTGTTCTTTACTGTAAGAGCAGTGATTTTAGGATAGTAATCTCTCAGTAGCTGGTTCTTTACTGTAACGAGCTGTGACTTTATGGATTAGTAATCTCCGAGCTGGTTCTTTACTTTAAGAGTTTGTGACTTTATGGATTAGTAATCTCAGGAGCTTGTTCTTTAACTGTAAATTTTTGTGACTTTATGGATTAGTAATCTCAGAGTTGGTTCTCTTTACTGGAAGGCAGTGATTTATGGATTAGTAACTAGTAATCTCAGGAGCTGGTTCTTTACTGTAAGAGCTGTGACTTTATAGATTATTACTCCCAGGAGTTGGTTCTTTACTGTAAGAGCAGTGACTTTATGGATTAGTAATATCTCTGGAGCTGCTATTTACTGTAAGAGTAGTTACATTGTGGATTAGATATCTCTGGAGCTGCTATTTACTGTAAGAGTAGTTACATTGTAGATTAGTAATCTCAGGAGATGCTTCTTTACTGTAAGAGTAGTGACTTTATGGATTAGTAATCTCAGGAGCTGGTTCTTTACTGTAAGAGCCATTTGGACTTTTAATGTATTAGTAATCCCAGAGTGGTTCTTACTGTAAGTGTGACTTTATGGATTAGTAATCTCAGGAGCTGGTTCTTTACTGTAAGAGTAGCTGACTTTATAGGATTAGCTATCCCAGGAGCTGGTTCTTTACTGTAAGAGTGTGACTTATGGATAGTAATCTCAGGAGCTGGTTCTTTACCTTATCTGTATTAAGATAGTAAATATAGACCGGTAGATTGGTTTTTACTGTAAAGCAGTGAATTATGTCTTAGTAATCTCAGGAGCTGGTTCTTACTAGTAAGAGCAGTGACTTTATGGATTGTAATCTCAGGAGGTTGGTTCTTTAACTGTAATAGCATTGTTTTATGGATTAGAATCTCACAGGAGTGGTTTATTGGAAGAAGCAGTTGCTTTATGGATTTAGTAATCTCAGGATCTGGTTCCTTTACTGTAAGAGCAGGTGACTTATGGATTGTAATCTAGAGCTGGTTCTTTACTATAAGAGAGTGACTTTATGGCTTATATCTCAGAGCCTGGTTGCTTGACTGAAGAGTAGTGACTTTATGGATTAGTAATCTCGAGGAGTTGGTGCTTTACTGTAGAGTGTGACTTTAGGGATTAGTAATCTCAGGATTGGTTCTTTACTGTAGAGTTGTGACTTTATGGATAGTAATCTCAGGATTTTGTTCCTTTACTGTCCGAGCAAGTGATTTAATGGATTAAGTAATCTCAGGAGCTGGTTCTTTACTGTAAGAGCTGTGACTTTATGCGTAGTAAGCTTTTTTTCAGGATTGATCTTTACTGTAATGAGCTTGTGACTTTATGGATTAGTATCTCAGAGCTGGTTCTTTACTGTAAGAGCTGTGACTTTATTGTTAGTAATCTCAGGAGTTTGGTTCTTACTGTAGAGCTTGACTTTATGGATTAGTAATCTCAGGAGCTGGTTCTTTAGCTGTAGAGTTGTGACTTTATGGATTCGTAATCTCAGTAGTTGGTTTCTTTACTGTCAGAGGCAGTGCTTTATGGATTTAGTAATCTAGGCGCTGGTTCTTTACTGTAGAGCTGTGACTTATGGTTAGTAATCTCAGGAGCGGGTTTCTTTACTGTAAGAGTCAGTAACTGTATGGATGGTACTCAGAGTTGTTTATGGTAAGAGCAGTGACCTTATTGGATTAGTAATCTCAGGAGGCTGGTTCTTTATCTGTAAGATCAGTGACCTTTTGGATTAGTAATCTCAGGAAGCTGGTTCTTTACTGTAGAGTAGTGACTTATGGATTATAATCTCAGAGTTTGGTGTCTTTACTGTAGAGCAGTGCTTTTATGGATTATTTTTAAAAAAAAAAACAAAAAAATCTCAGGAGCTGGTTCTTTCCTAATCCATAAAGTCACAGCTCGTACAGTAAAGAACCACTCCTGAGATTACTAATCCAACAGTCACTGCCTTACAATAACCACTCCCTTAGATACGAATCATAAAGTCACAGCTCTTAGCAGTAATCTCAGGAGTTGGTTTATTTTTAAGAGCAGTGACATTTAATGGATTAGTATCTCAGGAGCTGGTTTCTTTACTGTAGAGCATGACTTTCTGGATTAGTAATCTCAGGAGCTGGTTCTTTATTACTGTAAGAGTAGTGACCTTTATGGATTAGTAATCTCAGGAATTTTGTTCTTTACTGTAAGAGCAGTGATTTTAGGATAGTAATCTCTCAGTAGCTGGTTCTTTACTGTAACGAGCTGTGACTTTATGGATTAGTAATCTCCGAGCTGGTTCTTTACTTTAAGAGTTTGTGACTTTATGGATTAGTAATCTCAGGAGCTTGTTCTTTAACTGTAAATTTTTGTGACTTTATGGATTAGTAATCTCAGAGTTGGTTCTCTTTACTGGAAGGCAGTGATTTATGGATTAGTAACTCTCAGGAGCTGGTTTCGTCTTTACTGTAAGAGCTGTGACTTTAATGGATTAGCAATCTCAGAGCTGGTTCTTTACTTAAGAGCTGTGATTTATGGATTAGTAATCTCAGGAATCTGGTTTCTTTACTGTAAGAGCTGTACTTTATAGATTTTACTACCCTCAGGAGTTGTTCTTTACTGTTAAGAGCGTGACTTTATGGATTAGTAATATCTCTGGAGCTGCTATTTCTGTAAGAGTAGTTAATTGTGGAATTAGTATCTCTGGAGCTGCATTTACTGTAAGAGTAGTTACATTGGTAGATTAGTAATCTCCGGAGATGCTTCTTTAACTGTAGATGTATGACTTTATGGGAATAGTAATCTCCATGAGCTGGTTCTTTACTGTAAGAGCTGTGACTTTAATGTATTAGTAAATCTCAGGAGCTGGTTGCTTTATGCAAGGTATGACTTTATGATTAGGTAATCTCAGGAGCTGGTTCTTTACTGTAAGAGTAGTGACTTTATAGATTATTACTCCCGGGAGTTGGTTCTTTACTGTAAGAGCAGTGACTTTATGGATTAGTAATATCTCTGGAGCTGGTTCTTTACTGTAAGAGCAGTTACATTGTGGATTAGATATCTCATGAGCTGCTTCTTTACTGTAAAAGCAGAAAATATAGGGAGCATGTTCTGTAAAAAAATAACTTTAGGAGGAGATTCAATTCGTAGAAGCTTCACTAAATTTTTCAAAAGCTTCAGTTTAGCTCCAAATTGATTGCATCCAAAGCACTGTTACTCTGTTGTCCTGGAAGTGGGTATATAACCCTGCCAGTCCGGCTCTATGTACACAGCCATATGAACTGGCTGAAACCCAAAGCCTAGATAAGACATCTTGAACTGTCTTGACAGAAGACGCTTCGATGAGCAGTCCTTTATAACCAGAGTTTTTAAGGAAAATTTTGTTAATATTTTTGGAATTCTTAAGCTCAGAGATGAATGAGATTATTTTCTAAGATTCTTCCGAATAGAGTCAAAAAGATTTATACAGAATCCATGGAGCATCGAATAGATTCCCTTTTCGCAGACCCTTCTATGAAAGAGTAAGACAACTGAAGACAGACACCATTCTGCGTTTAGGTTGTTTATTCCGGCTCTGTAAGGAGGATAATATAGTACAGGGTGTGTAGAGCAATTTAGAACATTTCCAGTCAACTAAAAATTCTAACAGCTAACCCCTGGTTAACATTTCACAGGTGTAAATAACTGCCCTGAACTTGCTATACCTCTAGGGTGTAACATTAAAATGAAAAAAACTTTGGGAGGCTCCGACCAGATCATCATGGCCTCCACCTAAAAAAACTAAATCTGACACATAAGCCTCCTCTATGGCAAATGAGGAGTTAAAAGTGCGCTATTACAAGTGGGATTCCGACTCTCCCCCCCGACCAATCCCATTTGCTTATCCCTTTGTCATCCTGGCTATGCTCTGGTCAAGTATCTTGGTATCAGTTATAAAGGAGTGATAGCACACGGGGGCTGCCATGTTATAAAGCCGCGCTCACCCTCATGGAAGCCTCCGCTGTGTCTACATAGAAAGTGCATGAAAAAAGCAACATTAATTTTCTTTTAAGCGCTGCAGCCAACCAATGTACTTGGCCTTACTTTAATGTGTTCAATTAAATCTTGTCATTAATTTTAAGAACATAAAAGGAGTTATTCTAACATAGCAAATCAGACCCTAGGACACAGGATAGAGCCTAACTTTCTGATCGGTGGGGGTGTCAGTGATGGGATTTCCCATGGATCAAAAGAAAGGGGGTCCCTTGTGCCCCCAATTGAACCCGAGTTGACCGAGACGTCGGCTGCTCTAGTCATCCCTATGGGTACGACGGAGATCGCAGAGTGCCACACTCGTCTATCTCCATCAGCTTCATAGAGATAAACAGAGCAGCCGACACATAGGCAACTGGTAATCTTGGGTGCAATGGGGGGTACAATGGACTCCATTTCTCCATGGAAGTCTCATAACTGATATCCCCACAAAGTTAGGCCCTATCCTGTGAACTTGCTATGACCGGACAACCACTTTAAGACAAGGTACTAGGATTTTGGGATGTCCATGGGCTTTACTAGGATCTATGTTTCTATTGGGATCAATGGACTCCCATATGCTCAATGCTGATGGCTGGGGAAGGTCTCAGCCCAATGTATGCCAACCAATGGTTTCTTCCATGATACAGAAGATAACATCCATGTATGTTCCCTTTTAGGTCTACAGTTCCATGGGACACGCCAAACCAAAAGTGTTCTTATTTGTAAATGGCACTGGAGAATGAGGCACAGCACAACGTTGGCACAGTTATTTTGTAGTAACCATAAGCCATCGGTACCTGACTGGACGTAACGTGCTAATATCTGCTCTTCCCAATAGTCACCGGGTGACTGCTAGTGCCGGACGTATAGGTCTATGGTACCTCCTCTCTGTGATATAATAGAGAAGGATAGAAGTATATATACTATCCAAAAACACTGTGACGTAAAAAAAACATCTAGCACACATCCAAAACTGCATTTTCTGCTGCCACTCAGCGTTTAGCCTTCAACAGTCAAACCTGGCATCCGTTCTGAGAAGATTTATTGCTTATAATTAAAGCCGATTGACATAACAAAAGGTCAATCGAAAAGTTGGCATAAAGGACAACCAGGTTTGATCTCTTTTCAGCTAGTTGCTGCCATGTGACCACAGTAACACTCAATAATTCATAAGAATGCTCCGAAAACATTAGTTGTGACAATCGGCCCAATCACATCTGCCCAGGACCAGATCAGTACATGACGAGTGAACTAGTGTATGTGCAGAGTGTGTGATGCATGTAAATTTGGCATGAACTGTAAGAGGATGTTGGTTTGGTAAAAATTCTAAAGTTTCTAGTTCCTCTACTATAACACGTGCAGTGCTGTGACATTCTCCAATATACAGAATTAGTCTTGAGTCTAAACATCCATCTGGTCTTGACTGTGAGGTAAGTTACACATCTGGCATACGGACAATCAATGTTTGTGCAACTTTTTGGAGTTAAGTGCAATAGATGTAGAAAACAATGTAGAGGTTCCTCACAAATCCAATGACTATGGTGGTAAGAGATGGAGAAAATGTCGTGGTTCATACTCCCCATGAGTAATCTGGTGATAAACTGCCCCGTGCCATAGAGCCACTCTAGAGCATGTCCAACCTGCGCTCTAATCCCATAGAAGAGGAGAGAGCGTTGGCCAAGTCTAAACATCACAGCCCCATTGTATATGGGACACCTCACCGGACTTGCTGACACTCGTTCTAATTATTGGTGGGGTCAAAGTCGTTGACTCACATCTCTCAGATAAACCCAGATAGCCGAGGGAAAATCTACAAGTCCTCGATTTAGGCCACTGGGTTTCCCATTGATCCGTCAGTTCCTATATTATCATATACTGCTGGAGGTTACTTGTATCAGTGCCACTATGGACATCTGGAGCTCGTTAGCCTATACTTTGCTTATCTTTACACAAGGTATAATGTTGGTAGTCATCTGTTATCCGGTGCCGCCCGTCAGGCCAAAAGTGTCAGGGGGTCACAGGAAAAGTGATCCGATACAAACTGGTGAGTAAGGACAAGGTGTCTTACTACACGCAGCTGTTGGGTATTGTGTCCCATAGTAGCTTACAATGTGACCATCGAGCAGATGAGTAGTATGATGCGTAGATATTCTCTCCATCACTTACTACCCTCATACAAGCATAGTTTTTGTCGACATGGACAAATTCATTTCTATGAGCTGATAGCTGTGGATTTCACGGCCCATTTGTGAGCCACCTGCTCGAGCAAAACCGAGAACAGATCTAATGTGCCGCAAGCAACAAATGTACGCAAAATGCACGTGTGCAGGGAGCCTTAGAGTAAAAAGTGCATGTGGCCAGTAAATCCCTTTAATATCGGAGACAATTATCTAGCATGGTTATGGCACGTCAGGTTTTAAGGTTTAGGGGCCAAAACCCCATTTTGTAAACAATATGGCATCAGTATAAAATGAAGTCGTAATGTGGATGCGTTGTGCTTCCTACCTATACTGCATACATTAAACATAAGGAAACAGTTTATCATGGGGCCAGTATATGACATAGACTTAAAGGGATCTTCTGCTGCTATTCATGGCGTACAATCCTTCTTAGACACAGAACTCGTTCAAAGAGGAAGAATGTGTTCGACAGATAAGGGCATCAAGGGCACGTCCATATAATGAATGTATGGGGTTAGTATAACTCTAGGGGGACTAGTGATATACTACACAACCCAACAGGATGGAAACCTACAAGGTAGACTGAGCCCAGAGGAGAAGGACAGGGGGAATACATTGATGGAAGCAGGTGAAGAACAAAGCACCAGATGGCTTTTCTTCACCAAATATATTCTATCCATGAATTTGAAAATGGCCTCACATGAAGGTCCCTCAACCCCAACATTAGATGGACTGTGGACCATCTGATTAAATACTTTATGTGGCACTATTTGTGTGCTGAAGCCATCGATGGAAAGGCAGATCACACAAGGAGTTCTGATGGGATTGTTGGAAGACGGACGAGACGGGCAACAGGAGCCAGAAATGGGAAGCCTTGAAAAAACCTGCAGACGAACCTACACTTCTAGAAACCAGTCATAGATCATGGGTCAGTGGCCCATAAATGGGAAATTCTCTCCTGTATCAGAGACGGTGGGTCAGGTTTCAACCAATCTATTGCTTTTGGACATCTTTAGTTCCCTGTGAGAACACCTTCTAGTTATTTTATCTGGTTGTTCTTCAAAATGGGTGGGAAATCTTCTAATCTCCGCCATTCTATAAGATCTAGTTCAGCTCTTTGAGCCTTATATACAATGAAGGGATCGTACAACACAAGATTGTAACAAATTGCCCTTCATAAGACAGCAATTACCAGAAACTATCGTATAAAGAATCTTCCCTTTGAAAAATCTTATCGGCTTCCTTTGTGACTTTTTTGGGAATTCCCCAAATTGATTGTGCTTCCAAGGTAAGGACATCGATAATGGACATCCGAATACTGACTTTCCTATACTGAAGATAAAAAAGTATGGTTTCCAAGACGGCGTCTTCTGATCTGTCAAAAGGGTAAAACGAAATTCTCTTTTGAGGGGAACCGGCTAGTGAGTAGGATAGATACAGGCAGCGTAGAGAGCGTAGAGTGCACCGGGTCCACTATCTGTGCTATATGACTTCTTCCCTCATAGTAGTGGCAGACGTTCAGTATTTCCAGTAGTAAGGCTCCTGCAAATTGTCAGTCTACAGCTGTGGAATAGTGGGAAGGAAATTCTCCATACTGGTGCATCCCGGATACATTCCCACAATTCCATTTATCCAAAGAAGTTTTGCATCGGTGCTGCAACACCTGCCGTGTTTACTAAAAACCATGTAAATTTGACATTTTCTAACATTGTACATGTCAAAACTAGAATATCAGTGCAATAGTAAAGAACAGCCACCGGCACCTGCCAAAAGCATTATAAAATCCTATAACCCTGTGTTAGTCCTGGCCCTGCTATATGATATATATATGAAAGCACAAGCCACGGCACCCTTCAGTGAGTGTTATACTAGAGGTGAGGCCAGGAGAACTGTGCTTCGCTCTTGTTCGGTGTGTAACGTGTAGCGCAGTTCCCGCTTCCTCTCTGCCGCAGCTTCATGAATGGTGGCTGTTGATCAGCCCCCGGAGCTGCTTGGCCACGGTTTCGATCAGCTTCTGCTTGTCCCGTTCATTCTTTCGGAATTGAGCAAAGACGTTGTTCTTTCGGCTCGGATCTTTCATTCTGGAGGAAGAAGAAGAAGAGATGATAGAAAAATTAGTGAAAGTGGAGTGAGGACACTAGGTCCATGTGCTGGAGGATACTAGGTCCATGTGCTGGAGGATACTAGGTCCAATGTGCTGGAGGACACTAGGTCCATGTGCTGGAGGATACTAGGTCCATGTGCTGGAGGATACTAGGTCCATGTGCTGGAGGACACTAGGTCCATGTGCTGGAGGATACTAGGTCCAGGTGCTGGAGGATACTAGGTCCATCTGCAGGACCAAACCTTTGTATGGGTTGTGGGACATCGCAGCTGCCTCAACCCTCAAGTTCCCTGATATTTGGCATGAGAAGAGAGTAAGGCCCCCATACACATTAGATGGTAGGCCAAACCCTACTGATGGCTGGAGGTCTCAGCACAGAGGTTTGTGGTCTGCTAAAGTATAGGGACCTTCCTAACAAGAAATATTAGTACTGAAAGATGTACAAAAAATGTACACAAAAGATACATAAATAAGAACATATTTTAAAGGCCCAAGGTGAAATATAGAGATTGCAGAAACCTCAAACCAGGAGATGGACTGATGCTCCATCCTCGTAAGATTCCTCCTTGTTGGTGGACTTGTCCAATACTTATGCAGCTTCCTTTCATGTGGATTTGTTATACTTGGGCCTAATCTGTATGACATTATAATCTCCATCATTGTTACAGGCCATGCAGAGTCCTGGAGCCACACAGCAAATACACGGAACAGAAACACGGAAATATCCAAGGAAACATGAGTTTAGTAGAGAGAGACCCAGACACAGGATGCGGCTACTACACGGCAGTCATTTATTTTAGTAGGAGGCATAATGCAGCCATACTTACACCCGGTGTATCCTGAAAGACGGAAATCACCATGGAGGAGGAAAAACATGAAACCAAAAGTAAAATGTGATGAGATCAGAAGACATTGAGATGTAGAAGATCCTGGCCGTCCTAACTAATACATTATAGAGTCTAACGTGGTGGTAATGTCACGTGGTGCTAATGTCACGTGGTGCTAATGTTTTGTAGAAGGATATGATGCAGAAAGCATACCATCGTGCCATGATAAATTTTTGCGTCTTTCTCTGTAGTGTTTTGGTTGGAGGGGTCTGACATTTCTCGTTGGCTTATCCCCATCGTGCGAGGTCTAACATAGCAGTTAGGAGTCATCAAGATGAAGGCATATAAATCAGTTATGAGCGTCACACATTAAGAAGGTGGACATGACAGCATCCGACGGGAAGATCAAGAGGAGCGCCGACTCCCGGGGACACACAGATCACCAACTAGTGATATGCCGGTGCATGACCTCTTCCCATAATACGGACACAGCTGCCAAATCCCCTCCCCATTCGAATCTATTATGCCTTAGGATGAACAGATCTGAACAACAAAGAAAATTCTGTAGATTATTCTTTACGTATGGAAACAACAGTGTAGAACATCTCCCTGGTTTGCCGAGGGATTCACATTGACAAACTCGAGTTCTAGATTGTATCCGTCTCCATTGTCTTTCAAGACCGCTTTGGATTCTTGTCCATTTGCCATCAATTGGTCATTTGTAAACCCCAACCAACCACAGATGCGCATTGTCCTCCTTGTCTAAACCACCACTTGTCGGAGACTCAAGTCCATACAACCGCTGGAGAAGACGATGGGGGTCCGTTTAGTGCCCGAGTCGCTTTTACAAACCGGCGTGTTCCCCAATCTTTTCCGTTTTGCCGCCGATTTCCCCTTAATTGCCCTGGGCTTTTGGCACCCACCGATCGGATTTTGCCGGCATCGGGCCGGCATGCACCTCGACAAAATCGGGGGGCGTGGCCGAACGAAAACCCGAAGTGTCGCAACTTGCACTACCTTCACTAGTACTAGGCCCGGTGTTTGAGTCATTTCGGGGAACTTCAAAAGCAGCATCGCCACCTGGTTGACGTCGGAGGAATCGGCCTTCATTAATCGGACTCCGCATCCACCTCAGAGAACCGCCGCTTTATCGGCATTTGCCGGTACGTAATCTCCATCTCCCCCCGCTATGTCAAAGCCATACTCATCTAGGACTCGTCTTCCAAACCTTGATTTTCTTTTCTTTCCTTTGCTTCTCTCACAATTGCTCTGGGTGGTTGGCTGAACCCATAGCTTTTGACTTGGGAAACCAAACTTCTTAACCTTTCTGAACATCTGTTTCGCCCTGATATTACCAAGCCGTTTTTTCTTTCGTTCTTCTCCTCATGTTTAAGTTGTTGCGTTCTAGGAACTTGTTTCTCAATTTTACACGGTTTTCAGAGGGATTAAAATAAACAGGCAATTGCCCTGTTCTTTTGTTTTTTTCCTTTCATAATATAACCCAGAAAAATGTGTCCTATTCACACAGCAAGTTTTAAACCACCCCTCCATCAAGTATTATTCATTCATGGTATGGAAATGGTAAAGAGAAAAGCAAACCGTGGCTTTTCAATAGGAACGTTATTATATTGTCCAATAGGCCTTTCCCTTTCCGAGATACTCCAGTTTATCTGAAATTTTAATGATGCATTGTGTCCTCACAGTTCCTATTCCTGAACGTCCTCCTCCTCCCCGTGTAAAATCCATTCTTTCTGACCAATACGAATCCTATCGAAAATAGGGGGTAGGTTCTAGGGCAGTAGTACAGCACTCTGCTGGTGCTGTAAGACACTCCCCAGATGCACCAACTGGCCTAATTAGCATATGGATTCAAATGGGAATTTTGGCCAGAATAGCATAACAATGGACAAAAGAGTTCCCCTAAATTTCTCTACAACATGCGATCAGCAGATTATAATCCTCTATTCTCTGTTCTCATGTGGGTTAAGTAAAAAAAAAATTTTAACCTTATTTTATTATTGATGTATAACTTTTTTGTGTACTGTCATGTGATCTTGTGTAGTACACTTACAGTAGTTTAGTACATACCTCTGTACAAGTGACAGTATAAGGCCGCGCCTATTGCTTTGCGGCTACTGGACCATTAGGTCTTCACCTCATCTACATTTTGTGGGGTCTACGGCTATAAAAGAAACTAATCTCCACCTAACCCCTTATATGTTCATAGTCCTATTGTTCCGATCCTGGACATGACGAGAGGTGTCTATGGAGACAGCGTTGCGCTAGCACCACCCGGTACGGGAACCCAAGAGCTAGAGAAGACATCTGGAGACAGCCGTCGTGACGTGCAGGCTCGGTAGAACATTGCACGCTGAAGCCAGTGGGAATAATTTTCTCCGTGTTAATATGAAGAGACTCCAGACTGATCGGATCCAGTGAGTGTGTGTCTACTGAAGAAGGGGGCCGGTGGTGAAAGCCCCCTTTAAGGCTTTTCCCTCCTCCTTTGAACTATGGCAAACAGTAAAGTTATCAGCTACAAGTGGAATTCTTGTTTTCATGCAGACAATTGCACTCGGGGTCGTTGGTGTGAAGGCCAAATAAAGGTCCTTAATGAGCCAAAGAAATTCTTGACTATGCAAGACCGCGAGTGGGGAGGAAGACTGTCATCTGTCGGATGTTTGCTCACATTGAGTTACCACTCAGCCCGAGGCATTTATGTCTGAACTTCAAGCGTAAGAAGAGTCGCACTAGGATGAAGTGAACTCCAGGGTAGATTTCATGTAGGGTTATCGCTGGGCCAAATTTCAAGGGATGACAAGCATTTTTAACTTAATTTCAACATATGCCACTGGTAAATGGAGTTGTATTGGAGGATTGATCTTTTTGCATTATTGTTGAGAGACACACATAATTGTATAAAAAATATTTATCCGTTCCAATTAAATCTCCAAGCGGTGACGAGGCTTCTTCATCGCATCAAACTTGTAAATGTTGAGAACATCTATCCCAGGATACTGCAATATTGGAATAGTAATGAGGAGCTTATTCTTACCCTGTAAGAGCAGTGACTTTATGGATTAGTACTCTCAGAGCCTGGTTCTTTCCTGTAAGTCAGTGACTTTATGGATTAGTAATATTCAGGACTGGTTTTCTTTACTGTAAGAGCTTGTGACTTTAATGGATTAGTAATCTCATGAGCTGGTTCTTTACTGTAAGACTGTGACGTTTATGTATTAGTATCTCAGGAGTTTGGTTTCTTTACTGTAAGAGCAGTGACTTTATGGATTAGTAATCTCAGGAGCTGGTTCTTTACTGTAAGAGCAGTGACTTTATGGATTAGTAATCTCAGGAGCTGGTTCTTTACTGTAAGAGCGTGACTTTATGGATTAGTAATCTCAGGAGTTGGTTCTTTACTGTAAGAGCAGTGACTTTATGGATTAGTAATCTCAGGAGCTGGTTCTTTACTGTAAGAGCAGTGACTTTATGGATTAGTTCTCAGGATCTGTTTCTTTAACTGTAAGATCAGTGACTTTTTGATTAGTAATCTCAGGTAGCTTGTTCTTCTTTACTGTAAGAGCTGTGACTTTATGGATTAGTAATCTCAGGAGCTGGTTCTTTACTGTAAGAGCCCTTTTTTGGGGTGACTTTTTATGATTAGTAATCTCCAGGAGTGGTTCTTTACTGTAAGAGCAGTGACTTTATGGATTAGTAATCTCAGGAGCTGGTTCTTTACTGTAGAATAGCATTACTTTATGGATTAGTAATCTCAGGAGCTGGTTCTTTACTGTAAGAGCTGTGACTTTATGGATTAGTAATCTCAGGAGCTGGTTCTTTACTGTAAGAGCTGTGACTTTATGGATTAGTAATCTCAGGAGTTGGTTCTTTACTGTAAGAGCAGTGAATTATGTCTTAGTAATCTCAGGAGCTGGTTCTTACTAGTAAGAGCAGTGACTTTATGGATTGTAATCTCAGGAGGTTGGTTCTTTAACTGTAATAGCATTGTTTTATGGATTAGAATCTCACAGGAGTGGTTTATTGGAAGAAGCAGTTGCTTTATGGATTTAGTAATCTCAGGATCTGGTTCCTTTACTGTAAGAGCAGGTGACTTATGGATTGTAATCTAGAGCTGGTTCTTTACTATAAGAGAGTGACTTTATGGCTTATATCTCAGAGCCTGGTTGCTTGACTGAAGAGTAGTGACTTTATGGATTAGTAATCTCGAGGAGTTGGTGCTTTACTGTAGAGTGTGACTTTAGGGATTAGTAATCTCAGGATTGGTTCTTTACTGTAGAGTTGTGACTTTATGGATAGTAATCTCAGGATTTTGTTCCTTTACTGTCCGAGCAAGTGATTTAATGGATTAAGTAATCTCAGGAGCTGGTTCTTTACTGTAAGAGCTGTGACTTTATGCGTAGTAAGCTTTTTTTCAGGATTGATCTTTACTGTAATGAGCTTGTGACTTTATGGATTAGTATCTCAGAGCTGGTTCTTTACTGTAAGAGCTGTGACTTTATTGTTAGTAATCTCAGGAGTTTGGTTCTTACTGTAGAGCTTGACTTTATGGATTAGTAATCTCAGGAGCTGGTTCTTTAGCTGTAGAGTTGTGACTTTATGGATTCGTAATCTCAGTAGTTGGTTTCTTTACTGTCAGAGGCAGTGCTTTATGGATTTAGTAATCTAGGCGCTGGTTCTTTACTGTAGAGCTGTGACTTATGGTTAGTAATCTCAGGAGCGGGTTTCTTTACTGTAAGAGTCAGTAACTGTATGGATGGTACTCAGAGTTGTTTATGGTAAGAGCAGTGACCTTATTGGATTAGTAATCTCAGGAGGCTGGTTCTTTATCTGTAAGATCAGTGACCTTTTGGATTAGTAATCTCAGGAAGCTGGTTCTTTACTGTAGAGTAGTGACTTATGGATTATAATCTCAGAGTTTGGTGTCTTTACTGTAGAGCAGTGCTTTTATGGATTATTTTTAAAAAAAAAAACAAAAAAATCTCAGGAGCTGGTTCTTTCCTAATCCATAAAGTCACAGCTCGTACAGTAAAGAACCACTCCTGAGATTACTAATCCAACAGTCACTGCCTTACAATAACCACTCCCTTAGATACGAATCATAAAGTCACAGCTCTTAGCAGTAATCTCAGGAGTTGGTTTATTTTTAAGAGCAGTGACATTTAATGGATTAGTATCTCAGGAGCTGGTTTCTTTACTGTAGAGCATGACTTTCTGGATTAGTAATCTCAGGAGCTGGTTCTTTATTACTGTAAGAGTAGTGACCTTTATGGATTAGTAATCTCAGGAATTTTGTTCTTTACTGTAAGAGCAGTGATTTTAGGATAGTAATCTCTCAGTAGCTGGTTCTTTACTGTAACGAGCTGTGACTTTATGGATTAGTAATCTCCGAGCTGGTTCTTTACTTTAAGAGTTTGTGACTTTATGGATTAGTAATCTCAGGAGCTTGTTCTTTAACTGTAAATTTTTGTGACTTTATGGATTAGTAATCTCAGAGTTGGTTCTCTTTACTGGAAGGCAGTGATTTATGGATTAGTAACTCTCAGGAGCTGGTTTCGTCTTTACTGTAAGAGCTGTGACTTTAATGGATTAGCAATCTCAGAGCTGGTTCTTTACTTAAGAGCTGTGATTTATGGATTAGTAATCTCAGGAATCTGGTTTCTTTACTGTAAGAGCTGTACTTTATAGATTTTACTACCCTCAGGAGTTGTTCTTTACTGTTAAGAGCGTGACTTTATGGATTAGTAATATCTCTGGAGCTGCTATTTCTGTAAGAGTAGTTAATTGTGGAATTAGTATCTCTGGAGCTGCATTTACTGTAAGAGTAGTTACATTGGTAGATTAGTAATCTCCGGAGATGCTTCTTTAACTGTAGATGTATGACTTTATGGGAATAGTAATCTCCATGAGCTGGTTCTTTACTGTAAGAGCTGTGACTTTAATGTATTAGTAAATCTCAGGAGCTGGTTGCTTTATGCAAGGTATGACTTTATGATTAGGTAATCTCAGGAGCTGTTTCTTTACTGTAAGAGTAGTGACTTTATACGATATTACTCCCGGGAGTTGGTTCTTTACTGTACGAGCAGTGGACTTTAGGGATAGTAATATCTCGGAGGCTGGTTCTTTACTGTAAGAGCAGTTTCACTTGTGGATAGATATCATGCGCGCTTCTTTACTGTAAAAGCAGAAAATATAGGGAGCATGTTCTGTAAAAAATAACTTTAGAGGAGGAGATTCAAATTCGTAGAAGCTCAACTACATTTTTCAAAAGTCTTCATTTAGCTCCATATTGATTGCTCCAAAGCACTGTTTTACTCTCTGTTTGTCTCCTGGAAGTGGGTATATAACCCTGCCAGTCCGGCTCTATGTACACAGCCATATGAACTGGCTGAAACGCCAAAGCTAGATAACATCTTTAACTGTCTTGACAAAGACCGCTTTCGATGAGCAGGTCCTTTATAACCAGAGTTTTTTAAGGAAAATTTTGTAATATTTTTTTGGAATTCTTAGCTCAGAGATATGGATTATTTTCTAAGATTCTTCCGAATAGATCAAAAAGATTTATACAAATCCATGGAGGCATCGAATAGATTCTCCCTTTTCGCAGACCCTTCTAGGAAGAGTAAGACAACTGAAGACGAGACAACCAATTCTGCGTTAGGTTGTTTATTCCGGCTCGGTCAGGATGATATATAGTACAGGGTGTTTAGAGCAATTTAGAAACATTTCAGTCACTAAAAATTCTAACAGCTAAAACCCCTGGTTAACATTTCACAGGTGTAATACTGCCCGGACTTGCTATAACCTCTAGGGTGTAACATTAAAATGAAAAAAACTTTGGGAGCTCCGACCAATTCATCATGGCCCTCCACCTAAAAAAACTATTGACACATAAGCCTCCTCTATGGCCCATGAGGAAGTTAAAGTGCCTATACAAGTGTGGCTTCCACTCTCCCCCCCGACCAATCCCATTTGGCTTATCCCTTTGTCATCCTGGCTATCTCTGGTCAAGTATCTTGTATCATTTATAAGGAGTGAGAGCACACGGGGGCTGCCATGTTATAAAGCCGCGCCACCCTCATGGAAGCCTCCGCTGTGTCTCATAGAAATTGCAAATAAACAAGCAACATTCATTTTCTTTTAGCGCTGCAGCCAACATGTACTTGGCCTACTTTAATGTGTTCAATTAAATCTTGTCATTAATTTTGTAAGAATAAAATGAGTTTATTCTGAACATAGCAAATCAGCCCTAGGAACAGGAATGAGCCTAACTTGCTGATCGGTGGGGGTGTCAGTGTGGGGTTCCCCATGGATCAAAAGAAAGGGGTCCCGTTGTGCCCCAATTGAACCGAGTTGACCGAGACGTCGGCTGCTCTAGTCTCCTATGGGTACGACGGAAGATCGCAGAGTTGCCACACTCGTCTATCTCCATCAGCTTCATAGAGATAAACCGAGCATCCGACACATAGCAACTGGTATCTTGGTGGCATGGGGGGTACATGGACTCCAATTTTCTCCATGGAAGTCTCATAACGATATCCCACAAAGGTTGGCCCTGATCCGGTGAACTTGCTATGACCTACAACCACTTTTCAAGACAAGGTACTAGGATTTTGGGGATGTCCATGGGCTTACTAGGATCTATGTTCCTATTGGGATCATGGACTCCCAATGCCTCATGCTGATTGCTGGGGAATGGTCTCAGCCCAATGTGCCACCAATGGTTCTTTCTCTTTCTGCATGATACAGAAGATACATCCAGGTATGTTCCCCTTTAGGTCTACATTCCATGGGACAACTCCCAACCAAAAGTGTTCTATTTGTAAATTGCACTGAGATGATGCACGCACACGTTGGGCACAGTTATTTTTTAGTACCATAAGCATCGTAACCTGAACTGGACGTACTTGCTTAATATCGTTCTGCTCTTCCAATGTCACCGGTTGACTGCTATTGCCGGACGTATAGGTCTATGGGACCCCTCCTCTCTGTGATATAATAGAGAAGGATAGAAGTATATATACTATCACAAAACACTGTGACACTTAAAAAAAACATCAGGCACCATCCAAAACTGCATTTTCTTCTGCTGCCAACTCGCTTTTTAAGCCTTCAACCAGTCAAACCTGGCATCCGTTCTGAGAAATTATTGCTTATAATTAAAGAAGCCGATTGACATAACAAAGGTCAATCGAAGTTGGCATAAAGGCAACCAGGTTTGATCTCTTTGCATCTAGTTGCTGCCATGTGCCACAGTAACACTCAATAATTCATAAGAATGCTCCGAAAACATTAGTTGTGACAATCGGCCCATCACATCTGCCCAGGACCAGAGTCAGTACATTCGAGTGAACTAGTGTATTGCAGATGTTTGATGCACTGGTAAAATTTGGCATGAACTGTAAGATGATGTTGGGTTTGGTAAAAATTCTAAAGTTTCTAGTTCCTCTCTATAAACCCGTGCGTGCTGTGACATTCTCCCATATACAAATTAGTCTTGAGTCTAAACATCCTCTGGTCTTACTGTGAGGTAAGTGTACCCATCTGGCATACGGACAATCAATGTTTGTGCCCTTTGGTAGTTAAGTGCAATAATGTTAGAAAACAATGTAGAGTTCTCACAAATCCAATGACTATGGTGGTAAGAGAATGAGAAAATGTCGGTGTTCATACTCCCCATGAGTAAATCTGGTGATAAACTGCCCCGTGCCATATACCTCTAGAGCATGTCCACCTCTGCGCTCTAATCCCATAGAAGAGGAGAGAGCGTTGGCCCAAGTCTAAACATCACAGCCCCATTGTATATGGGACACCTCACCGGACTGCTGACACCACTCGTTCTAATTATTGGTGGGGTCAAAGTCGTGACTCACATCTCTCAGATTAACCCGATGCCGAGGGAAAATCTCCAAGTCCTCGATTTAGGCACTGGGTTTCCCATTGATCCTCAGTTCCTAATTATCATATACTGCTGGAGGTACTTGTATCAGTGGCCACTATGGACCTCTGGAGCTCGTTAGCCTATACTGTGCTTATCTTTACACAATGGTATATGTTGGTAGTCATCTGTATCCGGTGCCCGCCCGTCAGGCCAAAGTGGCAGGGGGGTCACAGGAAAGTGATCCGATACAAACTGGTGAGTAAGGACAAGTGTCCTTACTACACGCAGCTGTTGGTATTGTGTCCCATAGTAGCTTACAATAGTGACCATCGAGCAGATGAGTAGTATGATGCGTAGATTATCTCTCCATCAGTTACTAACCCTCATACCAGCATAGTTTTTTTTTGTCGACATGGACAATTCATTTCTAGAGCCTGATAGCTGTGGATTTCACGGACCCATTTGTTGAGCCACCTGCTCGAGCAAAAACCGAGAACAGATCTATGTGCCGCAAGCAAACATGTATCGCAAAATGCACGTGTGCAAGAGCCTGTAGATACAAAGTGCATGTGGCCAGTAATCCCTTTAATATCGGAGACAATTATCTAGCATTGTTATGGCACGTCAGTTTTAAGGTTTTAGGGGCCAACACCCCATTTGTAAACATATGGCATCAGTATAAAATGAAGTCGTAATGTGGATGCGTTGGTGCTTCTACCTATACTGCATACATTAAACATAAGGAACAGTTTATCTGGGCCAGTATAGAATAGACTTAAAGGGATCTTCTGCTGGCTATCATGGCGGACAATCCTTCTTAGACCAGAACTCGTCAAAGAGGATATTTTCGACAGATAAGGCATAAGGCAACGTCCATATAATGAATTATGGGTGAGTATAACTCTAGGGGGGACTAGTGAATACTACACAACCCAACATGATGGAAACCTACAAGGTAGACTGAGCCCCAGAGGAAAGTACAGGGGGAATACATTGATGGAGCAGGTGAAGAACAAAGCACCAGATGGCTTTTTCTTCACCAAATATAATCTATCCATGAATTTGAAATGGCCTCACATGAAGTCCTCAACCCCACATTTAATGACTGGTTGACCAATCTTCTTCACTACTTTATGGTGGCACGATTTGTTGTGCTGAAGCCAGCGATGGAAGCGCAGATCACACAGGATTCTGATGGTATTTTGAAGACGGACCGGACTGGCACCAGGAGCCAGAATGGAAGCCTTGAAAAACCTGCAGACGACCTACACTTCTATAAACCAGTCATGATATGGGTCAAGTGGCCCATAAATGGGAAATTGTCTCTCCTGTTCAGCGACTGTGGTCAGTTTTCAACCATCTATTGCTTATTGGACATCTTTAGTCCCTGGGAGAACACCATTCTATTTATTTAGTCTGGGTGTTCTTCAAATTGGGTGGGAATTTCTAATCTCCGCCATTTCTATAAGATCTAGTTCAGCTTCTTGAGCCTTATATACAATGAAGGGATCGTAACAACACAAGATTGTAACAATTGCCCTTCATAGACCAATTACCAGAAACTATCGTATAAAGAATCTTCCTTTGAAAAATCTTATCGGCTTCCTTTGTGACTTTTTTGGAATTATTTCCCCACATTGATTGTGCTTCCAAGGTAAGGACATCGATACTGGCATATCCGAATACTCGACGTTTCCTTACTGAAGATAAAAAGTAGGTTTCCACTACGGCGTCTTCTGCTCTGTCAAAAGGGTAAAACGAATTCTCTTTTGAGGGGAACCGGCTTATTGAGTAGGCTAGTACAGGCAGCGTAGAGAGCGTAGAGTGCACCGGGTCCACTATCTGTGCTACCATAGACTTCTTCCTCATAGTAGTGGCAGACGTTCAGTATTTCCAGTAGTAATGCTCCTGCAATTGTCAGTCTACAGCTGTTGAATAGTGGGAAGGAAATTCTCCATACTGTTGCATCCCGGATACATTCCCACAATTCCATTTAATTTTATTTATCAAAGAGTTTTGCAATCCGTGCTGCAACACTGCCGTGTTTTAACTAAAAACCATGTAAATTTGACTTTTTCTAACATTGTACTGTCAAAACTAGAATCTAGTGCAATATGTAAAGAACAGCCCCGGGCACCTGCCAAAAGCATTATAAAATATCCTATAAACCTGTGTTAAGTCCTGGCCCTGCTATAATGAAATATATTATATAAAGCACAGCCACTGCAGCCCTTCGTGAGTGTGTATACTAGGTGCGGCCAGGAGAACTGTGCTTCGCTCTTGTTCGGTGTGTAACGTGTAGCGCAGTTCCGCTTCCTCTCTGCGCAGCTTCATGAATGTGCTGTTGCTCGCCCCCGAGCTGCTTGGCACGGTTTTCGATCATGCTTCTGGCTTGTCCCGTTCATTCTTTCGGAATTGAGGCAAAGACGTTGTTCTTTTCGTCTCGGATCTTTCATTCTGGAGGAAGAAGAATAGATGATAGAAAATTAGTGCCAAGTGGAGTGAGGACACTAGGTCCATGTGGCTGGAGGATACTAGTTCCATGTGCTGGGGATACTATGTCCAGGTGCTGGAGGACACTAGGGTCCCAGGTGCTGGAGGTACACTAGGTCCAGGTGCTGGAGGATACTAGGTCCTGGTCTGGGGGATCCTAGGTCCATGTGCTGGTGATACTAGGTCCATGTGCTGGGGGTACACTAGGTCCATGTGCTGGAGACACTAGGTCCTGTGCTGAGGACAACTAGGGTCCCATGTGCTGGAGGATACTAGGTCCATGTGCTGGAGGGACCTATGTCATGTGCTGGAGTTACTAGGGTTCCAGGTCTGGAGGACACTAGGTCCCTGTGCTGGAGGATACTAGGTCCTGTTGCTGGAGGAACTAGGTCTCAGGTGCTGGAGGACACTAGGTCGCATGTGCTGGAGGACACTATGTCCATGTGCTGGAGGCTCCTAGGAGTTCCATGTGCTGGACGGATCTAGTCCATGTCTGGGGGACACTAAGGTCCATGGCTGGAGTACACTAGGTCCATGTGCTGGAGGTACTAGGTCCATGTGCTGGCGGACACTAGGGTCCATGTGCTTGAGGACACTAGGGAGTCCCATGTGCTGGAGGCCTAGGTCCTGGGCTGGAGGAAAAAAAAACCCAACTAGTCCAGTGCTGGAGTCACTAGGTCCATGTGGCTGGAGACACTAGGTCCTGTGCCTGGAGGGACACTAGGGCCATGTGCTGGAGATACTGTCCGCATGTGCTGGAGATACTAGGTCCATGTGCTGGAGGACACTAGGTCCATGTGCTGGAGGACACTATGTCCTGTGCTGGGGACACTAGGTTCCATGTGCTGGAGGATACTTGTCCATGTGCTGGAGGATACTAGGTCATGTGCTGGAGGCCACTAGGTCCATGTGCTGGAGGACACTAGGTCCATGTGCTGGAGGACCTAGGTTCATGTGCTGGAGGCCACTAGGTCCATGTATGCCCTGGAGGCAACTAGGTCCATGTGCTGGAGGACACTGTTCCTGTGCTGGAGGACACTAGGTCCATGTGCTGGAGGACACTAGGTCCTGTGCTGGAGGAATACTAGGTCCATGTCTGAGGACATAGGTCCATGTGCTGAGGAACACTAGTCCCTGTGCTGGAGACCCTATGGGCCATGTGCTGAGGACACTAAGTGTCCATGTGCTGGAGACACTAGGTCCATGGTTCTGGAGGGGACACTAGGTCCATGTGCTGGAGGACACTAGTCCATTGCTGGAGGACACTAGGTCCATGTGCTGGAGGACACTAGGTCCATGTGCCTGGATGACACTAGGTCCATGTGCTGGAGGACACTGGTCCTGTGCTGAGGATACTAGGTCCCTGTGCTGGAGATACTAGGTCCATCTGCAGGTACCAAACCTTTGTATGGGTTGTGGGACCATCGCAGCTTGGCCTCAACCCTCAAGTTCCCTGATATTTGGCATGAAGAGATTAAGGCCCCCATATACACATTAGATGGTAGGCAACCCTACTGATGGCTGGAGGTCTCAGCACAGAGGTTTGTGGTCTGCTACAGTATAGGGACCTTCCTAACAAGAAATATTTCGTACTGAAAGATGTACATAAAAATGACACAAAAGATCCATAAATAAGAACATATTTTAAAGGCCCAAGGTTAATATAGAGATTGCAGAAACTCAACAGAGATGGACTGATGCCTCCATCGCTCGTAAGATTCCTCCTTGTTGGTGGACTTGTCCAATACTTATGCAGCTTCCTTCATGTGGATTTGGTTATACTTGGGCTAATCTGTAGGACATTATCAGCTCCATCATTTTACAGTCCATGCAGCGTCCTGGAAGCCCACACACAAATACACGGAACAGAAACACGGAAATATCCAAGGAACATAGTTTATATAGAGAGAGACCCAGACCACATGATGCGGCTACTACACGTCATCATTATTTTAGTAGGGGCTAATGCACGTCGCCACTTACACCCGGTGTATCCTTCCAGACGGACATCACCATGAAGGAGGAAAACATGAACCAAAAGTAATGTGATGAGATCAGAAGACATGAGATGTAGAAGATCCGTGCCGTACCTAACTAATACATTAATAGAGTCTAACGAATAATCTTGGTGGTAATGTCACGTGGTGCTAATGTCACGTGGTGCTAATGTCACGTGGTGCTAATGTCACGTGGTGCTAATGTCACGTGGTGCTAATGTCACGTGGTGCTAATGTCACGTGGTGCTAATGTCACGTGGTGGTAATGTCACGTGGTGGTAATGTCACGTGGTGGTAATGTCACGTGGTGGTAATGTCACGTGGAAAGACAAGGGAAGGCAACAAAAAAATTGTATAGGAAGAAGAAGGAAGAAAAAATAAAAAAGGGGTTGTCTGGGATTCTAGTTTTTCTGTACAATAACAAGCGATAAGGACGTCTCTCCGGCAGCGGGTGCAGCACGCCACCTTCCATCACATCACCACGGCCCTTTTTGTTATACATCAATCATGCACCTGCTAACCGCAGAAAGGTGCTCCGTGAGGGTAATTACCGCTAGACATTTATTTCACCCCCTGCAGGCCTTATTGGAATAAAAATCCTAAATCCAAACAACCCTTTTACAGGTAATGGTAATGCAGAGTCCATGGTATAGTGATAGAGAGGTGAGAGACCATGATGTGAGGTGGGAACGGAAGAGGAATGATGTGATGGCGGGAAGGGAAGAGGAATGATGTGATGGTGGGAAGGGAAGAGGATATGTGATGGCGGAAGAAGGGAATGATGTGATGGTGGGAAGGGAAGAGGAATGATGTGCTGTGGGAAGGGAAGAGTATGAGGCGATGGTGGAAGGGAAGAGGAATGATGTGATGGTGGGAAGGGAAGAGGAATGAGGCGATGGTTGAGGGAATAGGAATGAGGCGATGGGGGGCGGGAAGGGAAGAGGAATGAGGCGATGGCGGGAAGGGAAGAGGAATGACGCGATGTCGTTAGGGAGAGGAATGACGCGTATGTCGGAATGGAAGAGGAATGAGTGATGGTGTGAAGGGAAGAGGAATGGCGCCATGGTGGCAAAGGGAAGATTAATGATTTGATGTGGGAAGGGAAGAGGAATGCCGCCATGGTGGGAAGGGAAGAGGAATGATGTGATGGTGGGAAGGGAAGAGGAATTGATGTGATGGTGGAAGGGAGAGAATGAGGCGATGGCGGGAAGGGAAGAGGAATGACGCGATGGCGGGAAGGGAAGAGGAATGACGCTATGTCGGGAAGGGAGAGGAATGATGTGATTGTGGGAAGGAAGAGGATGCCGCCAATGGTGGGAAGGGAAGAGGAATGATGTGATGGTGGGAAGGGAATGAGGAATGACGCGTGGCAGGAAGGGAAGAGGAATGACGCGATGGCGGGAAGGAAGAGGAATGATGTTGCTGGGGGAAGGGAAGAGGAATAACGCGATGGTGTGAAGGGAAGAGGAATGACGCGATGGTGGGAGGGATAGGAATGACGCGATGGTGGGAAGGGAAGAGGATACGCGATGGTGGGAAGGGAAGCGGAATGACCCGCGATGGTGGGAAGGGAAGAGGAATGACGCGATGCGGGAATGGAAGAGGAATGAGGTGATGGTGGGGAGGGAAGAGGAATTACGCGATGGCGGGAAGGGAAGAGGAATGACGCATGGGCGGGAATGGCGAGGAATGATGTGATGGGGGGAGGTAAGAGGAATGAGCGAGGTGGTAAGGGAAGAGGAATGATGCGATGGGTGTGAAGGGAAGAGAATGATTTGTGGTGGGAAGGGAAAGGAAAGATGTGATTGGTGGGAGGGAAGAGTAATGATTTGATGGTGGAATGGCAAGGCGGGTTGGAGAGGAGAATATACGGTGTACTACTGGGATGAAGATAAGTTGCGGCGGGGTTGAGTCGGTCTGAAAACTGGGCGTTTCTGATCTGGGGGGGTGAGAATACGTTGATATGAGTGAGGCTGGTGAAGAGGGAGAAGAGGGGGGTTGGTAGGTGTCGGTGATAAGGTGGAGTAGGAGAATGGGGGGGTAGAGGGCGGGGTCATTATGTCTTTGACACAACGGTTAAGGTCGGCTGTTGTATTGAGAATGTTTAGGGGAGGGTAAGGTAGGGTGGCTACCGAATGGATGGAGGGGATCTTTTTGATTGTGAGAGCATTGTTTATGCGGGTTGAGGGGGGTGAGTGTTTTTTCTCTGTATTGGTGAAATGATGGAGAGGGTGAGCGGGGCGTTTGAGTGGAAATTAGTGTTGGGATCTTCCTCTGTGGTATGATACTAGAGCCTTGTATTGCGGTTTGACTTGGAGGTGGAAGAGGGATGTATTGGAGGGGTTGTGATGGGGTACATTAAGATACTGGTGCTGAGTGGGACCTCGAAGGGCGTTGTTGTCATTTGTTGGTATGGCTACATCGGGTTTCGCTTGTCTTGGGGAGACGCTTTGGATGATTGATGAATTAGTGAAAGTGAAAGGGTGGGGTAGGAATTCTGGTTGAAGAGTTATTGCGGTTTCTGGGAATTGAAGGAGAGATGAGGACGTTGGGAAGTGGCAGTGGTAAGTTGTGGAGGATGGCAGTGGATGTAGGGGTGGTCAGATTTTTGATGTTATTTCCTGGGATATGGGTGGGGGCGTGCTGTGAGAAAGTGGGATGGGATACGGAAGGGAGGGGGAAAATTCGGAGGTGGGGGTGTTGGTTGTAATTCCGCAGAGGTGTGGTTGGGGGGGAGCAGAAACTAGGTTTTAGGACTTGTCGAGAATGTAATTAGATTGGGGACATGGCTAGCATTTAGGGGCATGGTGGATGGTAGTGAAAAGGGCTAGAGATAAAACCGTATGTAATACTTAGTGATTTCGATTTGTAGTAGGGGGTTATTTGTGGGTGTGTGGGTGTGTATGATCCTAAAGTTCTAATAATGACGGGGTTTGTAAGAAGGTGGACGGTGGGTGGGGAGGGCAGGTTGGATCAGATGTTTGAAAAGGAAGGTTGGGTTCCAGGCAGGGCTGGGAGGGGCAAGGGTGGTGTGATGGCGAGTCATGTGTAGGAAGTCGAGTGCAAGGAGGAGCGTGGCTCGGTGGAGATGGGATGATTTGGGGGAGGTTTCCTAACTATACTGTCGTTATGAAGTTTTTGGGGTATGAGCGGGGGGTTTGGTGCAGCCGTAAGGGACGACATGTGGTCGGGGGAGTGGCGGGTCGTTCCAACTCCTCCTTCCTCCCGCCTCAACGCTGTTTTCGACCCCTCCCTTCTGATACTATGCTCACACACATCAGCAGAAGAATTTGTTGCTTGCCTTAGTGGGAGGGGGGCTCGTACGGGAACTCCCCTGAAGAGCCAGTGAGGGGCAAGAAAAAGGCGAGGGGACGAGCGCAGCGTTAGAGACTACTACCGCTGTAGGAAGGATGTCGGCTCACTCGACGTTTGCAAGAGCGTTATTCGGGGCGGGCTGAGCGTGGGGTGCGAATGGGAAGATGTATATTGGGGAACGATGGGGGGATATTTTGTGGGACGTTTAGAGGTAGTGAGTGAGTTGGTGGTGGGTAGGATATGACCTGTATGGTGTTGTCGAGGACTTAAAGACGGTCAAAACGATGGATGAAGAGTTGAGCGATAAAATGGCTAGGACGAGCGTGGTGACTGGGTTTTGGGAATGGTGGGAATTGGTTGTAGATTGGGGGAGAAACTTTGGATGGAAGTGAAGTGTTGTAGGAGTTAATCGAGAGGCGGGGGAGTGGTGAGATGTTATGTTATTGTAAAAGCCCCTTCTAGGCAGTTTGGAGGGGTGGTTGTTGGGTGAAATTCGTACTGTGGAGGGATTGACATAGGGTGGAAATGGGGGGTGAGGGGGGAATCAGTAGATGCATAGTTAGATTTGTTAGTTGTCTGGGAGAGAGTGGTAGGGATGTTGGTGGATTAGGGATAGTTAAGAGAAAGTTTGGCTGTGGTGGATGTGGGGGGTGGTAGGAGTGTGGGGTGAGGTCTGTAGGGTAGCATGGTGGCGTCTGAGGGGTAGTAAAGGATTGTTCGCAGTATGCAACTGGGTCTGGTAGAAGAGGGGGGTTGAGGTCGCAAGAGTTTAATGGATGGTTGTAAGGGTTTCGGGATGAGAGAGGGTAAAAAACATTAGGATGATTCTGTAAAGGGCGAGGAGTGGGTGATTGTTTATGGGGAAGTTGTGAGGGGGAACAGGGTGGAGAATCGTTAAATAGAGTGTAGTGTTGATCGAAAGGGGTACTAGATAGGAAGGATTTTTTTTTCCTGGTTCTAAGGAGCGCCTTTGTGAAGTAAAGGTTTATAGCTGAGAAGGGTAAGTAGGGGGGTGTACACTTGCTTCGTTCTGTTTTGGCGTTATACCTGCCTTCTGAGACTGAGATTAGTAGGTGTTGCGGGATTAACTAATGCATGGTTGTGAAAGTAAGTTGTATGTAGGATGTGGGGAAGGGAGTAGATGGGCGGGCATGGCTTCGCGAGGAAAGTGAGTGCCTGGTCATTTCTGGGATGAGTATAGGTAGTGCTGATGGCCTCTGAAGATCGTGTTTGCCTATTGAATTGTTTTGCTACCGTGTGTTGTTCTTATAGTATTGGGTGTTGTGGGGTAACGTGTAAAAAAGTAATGGGGGGAATTAACGGGAATGTTAGGCGAAGTGGGGGAAGACGGGCGAGTTTATGGTCCGAATTGTGGGTTGTTTCTGAATAAATTGATCTATTGTGATTAGGGGAATATGCGAGGATTTGGGCCTGGACCGGGGGTTAAAGTCGGTGAGGGGGGGTGGGCTTGGGGGGGGCGTGGACTTTTTGGGGCATTGTTGTTACCTCGGATGTGAGGGGTGTTAAGCCCGAAGTTTCGAGGTCGACATGGGATCTTTCCTCTAACGTGAGAGGATGGGGTGGGCGATGAGAGAGAAGCTACTGTAGGATTGAGGATTTGGTGTGAGACGTGGAGTTGGATGAGAATGGTGACTGGTGGAATGTGACTTTTTGAGATATTCACAGGAAGATAGGGTTGTGATGGGCGGAGGTGGTTGGAGAAGAGGAGCATTTGTGAGGAGGGATGTCCGTGATGAGGGGGTGGTGGACGTCTTTGGGAGGGGGGGGGGGTTCAATGTCTAGTACTCGGTGAGTAGATGCGGTGGGGGCGAATCGGATTCATGGAGCGGAGTTTGTGGGGGATCTAGCAAAGGTGAGGTTCCTGGGTCGGAATACGAGGCAGGAAATGTAGCGGATATTGTTTGTTATCTCTGGCCGTATTGCATTGTGATGAATGGTAGAGGATGCTAGTTGGTGAGCTATCAGAAAACGGAAAGGTAAGGGAATAGTTTGAATGGGGATAGAGTGATGAGATAGATTCTGGAGAATTGTTCGAGGTAAGTAATGCCGGGGGGGGGTGGGTATGCAGGAATAAGTTGGGTGAGTGGAGGATGTGTAAAGGGTAAAAGGTGGGTAAGGTGTGTGAGTGGTGGAATGTGCATTGGATGAATTGAGTGGGAATGTTTAAGTGGAGGGGTTGGCACAGGGAAGGGGGAGTAAGGATAGCGGGGTGAAGGCTTGTTTGTTCTGGGTGGGGAGCTGTTTGATTTTAATGTGAGCAGTATGAGAGGTGGGTTGTGTCGCGGGATTATAAAAGAGAGGCGACGTAGGGTCAAGTATGGATTCGTATGCTAGGCGGGGGAGCAGGGAAAAAGTATCAATTCTATGGTGGCGGTCTTCGGTAGATTTTTGTAGGGTGAGAGCGCGTGGGCGTCTATTGGTTTGGTGTTTATGTAGGAGAAAACAGTGTTGATAAATGCGGATTAATTGGGGGAGGGCACGAGAGGAGGAAACTTGTTGTGGGTACTTGTCCTGTGAAGATCGTGGGTAGCATGCTGTGCCATGGATATCACCTTCGGTACGATGCAAGTGAGGTTAAGTTGTGTGTGCCTGGGGTGGATGGAGGGGTCGTTTTGGTGAGAAGCGTGCTGTGGAGGGAAATCGATTCTACGGTAGGGGACGGAGCGAGGGGTGGGGGGGTGAAGTAGTTGGAGGGGGGAAGGTTGTCACGCCCTCTCCTCTTTTGGAATTATGTTATTGTTCGCAGGTCAGAGTACTGATTTTATTGTGTTAGAGTTCCTATGACTGATGTTGATCTGGTGTGTCATTTCCTAGACATGCCGCCATGTGGGACGGGACGTCAGCCATTGGCGATGGTCGGGTGGTAACGGGAAGAGGAATAGAGCGGATGGCGGTTGCAGGAAGAGGACGAGGATGACGCGGGATGTGTGGAAGCGGAAAGAGGGAAAATGACGCGTATGGCGGGAAGGGAAGAGGAATGACGCAATGGTGGAAGGGAGAAGGGACAGAGGAATGACGCAATGGTGGGAAGGGAGACGGAAGGAAATGACCGTGGTGAAGGAAATGACGCATGGGTGGCAAGGGAAGAAGGGAATAGGAATGCGATGGTGGGGAGGAAGGGACATAGGAATGACGCATATGGTGGGAGGGAGAAAAGAGAAAAATGACGCAATGTGGGAAGGGAAGAGGAATGACACGATGGTGGGAAGGGAAGAGGAATGACCCGATGGTGGGAAGGGAAGAGGTGACCCCGATGGTTGGGAAGGGAGAGAGGAAAAACGTGAAAAACGATGGATGAGTGGAACGGAAGCGCGATGCCGATGGTGGGAATGGTAGAGGGAGATTGGATTTGACGATATGGTGAAGAAAAGAGGAAGAGGAAAATGACGCGTTATGTGGGAAGAGTAGAACGTGGGGAAAGGAAGGAAGAGAAAAGAAGAAATGTGAGAGTTGGTATAGGATGATAGAGGGAATGGTAACAATAGGATGAAAGTGGATTAGTGTGTAAGTGAACGAGAAAGTTGAGAGAAGTTATAAGTGAATGGAGGCGGGGGAGGAAAGAAAGAAGATGGTGATGATGGTTGGGAGGAAGGAAGGTGAAAAGTGGAAGATAGTAATGGTAAGAGGAAACGATACAATTGTGGGGAGAGGAAGGAAAGAGAATTAAAGTGATGATAGGAGGGTTAGGGTAAGAGGAAATGATAAAATGGTGGGGAATAGGAAAAGGGTAAGGGAAAGGAAGATGCTGTAATGGTACGAAAGGGAACAGCATGACGCTAATAACAAATAGAGAGTAAAATAAGAAATGAAGAGAAGGGTTTCTTAGTTGCCATATTGATGTAAAATGAGAGGTGTCAGGATATAAGAAGATGGAAATGGGAAAAACATAATTGAAGGAATACAGTCTAGTGAAAAAATGGAAGGGATAAGGAGGTAAAGACATGGAAGGGGGGGGGGGGGGTTCGCTACTTCTGGCTCTACTGTTCTCAGATCAGTCAATGATTTTGACATTTACACCCGTAGGCTGATGCCAAAAGGTAGGGTCTAAGCTGGCAAACACCCAGGTATGCAAGGCATATAGAATACCTAGACTTGGTCCCCTGCCATGTTTCGCGAGTACACATAGATTTTTAGGGATAACTGTCCTATGAGATAACATATGGGGAGGGAGGCCAGCCATGACAGTGCCGCTCCAGGGTATGTTTCTCCAAACCTGTTCTACAAGCTGGTGATTTACGAGAACTATAGAACGCTAGTACAGAGAAAACTTGATAATTTCTGACAGGTCCAGATAACCGTTGTAGCAATCCAGGATTCCCCTGCAACCATGGCTGGTATTGTCTTACTCAGCAACATGGTTCATAAGTTCATGCAGTGATAGTATGATGAGTGGAACCAAAATGACGCATCCTAGGACTATCACCCACATTAAACATAACTTGTATGGCCACAACTCTTCTCCCGATTAAGTGAGTGCAGTGTGGTGGGGTTGACCCGCAGTGTCTTACAGTTGGGTTGTCCATAGTCTGCCAGGGTACGGTTGACCATTCCCATTTAATGAAAAAGATCCAATAGCTGTAGAGGAACAAAAAAAAAGAGAAATTGAGTGTATCTACTAATATCTGAGCAACAACATGGAGCCTCCAACCCCAAGCAATTCTTGATTGCACACAGGATGAAGATTATCTTCAGGACAGGTCATGAAGGTCTACAGCTAGCGGAGCCTGGCTTTATGGGTCATATAGTAAAGATACAACAAAACTTTCTCCTTGGTTCCACCTATATATGGAGAGGTCACACATGCAATCGGGTCATGCCCCAGGACCTCTCCGACCAGAAGCCTATTTGCTAATTATCCAGTATATTTAAGGTGATGACAATTCCGGGTGGAAGACTCCGCAGTATAATCACTTAACTTTCACTTTGAAGACAAACATCAAAACATAATAAACCCCAAGTGCACAGCGAAGTGTCACGGGAGCTTGAGATTTCAGTCTGTACCTTCTGGGGAAGATTCCAAAACAAAATATGCAAATACTATTAATCTTTCAAGCTGCCGTCTCCACCAAGACGTGGGCCCCATACATCAAACGTGACAGGACACACACTCACAGAAAAATGTATTACCCAAATCCTATTTGAGCAGAGGATAAATAGCAGCTCTGGATGGGTGGATGTGACCTGGCTGTCACTCACCACCGCCAATGTCAAAGAGTACGACGGAGGATCTTACGCAGTCTCAGGCACCTAATGGAGGGAGTCGCTTTAATGTGGAATCTGAGAGGTCAGCACGCTGGTGGCACTTACTGAGGCTTAGTGTGGCTCTGAATTATACTTGTGTTACTACCATCACTGTACAATAAATCTTACGCAAAAACAACATACATCTTATATAAAAAATGTATATATAAAAAACTCTAAACCTTTACACAAAAGAGGCCTCAATATGAATATCAGATGGGACTTCACATAAACCATCTATTGCCCTGCACATACATACCCTCTATGGCCAAACAAAGATGGAAGGGACCCTACAAAATACGGGCTGCCAATACTACACCTTTTTTGTCATCTCATGGATCCTGCAAAACACAGATTCATCTATACATCGCACAGTACCCAGACAATCCTATGGACATCAATGGAACCTAATAATACGAACTCATGGGGGCTTCAAGCCCACTCATACTCCTCTTCATGACTAAAAGCAATACCAACCTTTGCATCTCATGGACCTAGACACAAAGAACCCCTCTATGGACATCTCCTACTACCCCAGACCCCTCTATGGACAATCTCTAGGACACAACCACAGACCCCTCTATGGAATCTCCTAGGACCCAGACCCACAGACCCCTCTATGTACTCTCCTAGGACCCTAGACACCACAGACCCCTCTATGGACATCTCCTAGGACCCTAGACACCACAGACCCCTCTATGGACATCTCCTAGGACCCTAGACACCACAGACCCCTCTATGGACATCTCCTAGGACCCTAGACACCACAGACCCCTCTATGGACATCTCCTAGGACCCTAGACACCACAGACCCTCTATGACCTCTCTAGACCCTAGACCCACAGACCCCTCTATGGACTCTCCTAGGCCCTAGACACCACAGACCCTTATGGACACTCCTAGGACCTAGACACCACAGACCCCTCATGGACTTCCTAGGACCCTAGAACACCACGGACCACCTCTATGGACATCTCCTAGGACCTAGACACCACAGACCCCTCTATGGACATCTCCTAGACCCTAGACACCACCAAGACCCTCTATGGACATCTCCTAGGACTCTAGACACCCAGACCCCTCTATGACATCTCCTAGACCTAGGCACCACAGACCCCTTATGACAATCTCCTAGGACCCTAGACCCCTCTATGGAATCTCCTAGGACCCTAGACACCACAGACCCTCTATGGACATCTCCTAGGACCCTAGACAGCACACCCCTCTATGGACATCTCCTAGACCCTAGACACCACAGACCCCTCTATGGACATCTCCTAGGACCCTAGACACCACAGACCCCTCCTGTGGACATCTCCTAGGACCCTAGACACCACAACCCCTCTATGGACATCTCCTAGGACCTAGGACACCACAGACCCTCTATGGACATCTCCTAGGACCCTAGACACCACAGACCCCTCTATGGACATCTCCTAGGACCCTAGGACACCAGCAACCCTCTATGGACATCTCCTAGGACCCTAGACACCACGACCCCTATGGACATGCTCTAGGACCCTAACAGCCACGACCCTCTATGGGACATCTCCTAGGACGCCTAGACCCACCACAGACCCCTCTATGGACATCTCCTAGGACCCTAGACACCACGGACCCCTCTATGGACATGTCCTAGGACCCTAGACACCACGGACCCCTCTATGGACATCTCCTAGGACCCTAGACACCACAGACCCCTCTATGGACATCTCCTAGGACCCTAGACACCACAGACCCCTCTATGACATCTCCTAGGACCCTAGACACACAGACCCCTCTATGGACATCTCTACTAGGACCTAGACACCACGGACCCGTCTATGGACATCTCCTAGGACCCTAGACACCACAAGACCCCTCTATGGACATCTCCAGGGACCCTAGACACCCAAACCCCCTACTAGGACATCTCCTAGGACCCAGACACACACGGACCCCCTATGGACATCTCATATTTCCTGCACATTCAGCAGACCTAGCACATACAGATGTACTCTCGTAGACATCTTTTGAGACCCTTAAAACCACAGATGCCTCAAGGACATGTTAAAAGTTCCGGAAGAGAGCATGTGGCGAAACCCAGGGTCGGTGAAGATGTCTCCTGGCTTATATACGTCTGTAATTTTATACAAAGCGCTTTTTTTCTTCGTTTGAGTATAATAAATACTTTAATTAATCATTCTCAAACTTTTGTGATTTGCACTAGGATCTTTTTCCTCACACATAGTCCATAAAAAAGCTTTAAAACCGAGCTGGTTTCTGGAGAGCTGTGTTGCGGTTGTATATGTATAGCGATGTATATGGTTACCAACTGTGCCAGTGGAAAAAGGAGGAGACGGGGCGTTAAAAAATGGTTTTATTTTTTGAAGCCCTCAAAAGTGCCGTTTGGTCCTATGTCCAGTATGCAGATTCTTCATCCTGGAGATTAGAGGTAGAGCATGCACTATAGACTTATTTTTTTTGGGTGGGACTTGCCTACCAAGCGTAGCTCCCTCATAGACACCTGTGGATTTCAAAAATATTATTCGTCTTTATCTCACATGCCCTGCACAATACAGACAACTCTATCACCTCTACACCTCAGTGACCCGAGCAACATACTGACGACTCCACGGACACAGAAGATCTATCAGCATAACATCCACACGTCCTGCACAATTACAGATGACTCTATGGACTCAACGATTATGCAACACCACAGACCGTTCTATGGGACATCCAGGTGCCCTGTACAACAACAGAGACTCTACCAAACATAATCATTTGCTACTAGACCCAACAGACCAATCTATGGACATCTCACATGACGTAAGTAAAGACACATTCGATATGGACATCTCGTGGGAACTAGACACCATAGACCCTTCTATGACCATCTCATGTGTCCTTCATAATGCAGATCCTCAATGAACATGTCACAGGACCTTGCCCCATAATTTTAGGCCACTGGGGATAGAAATAAGCAGCCATGGAGTGCCGTTAGTGGGATTCCTGACGTGCCGAGCACAGTGACAGCACCTGCGCCTGGTTGGAGGGTGGAGGATGTGTGTAAATATCTAGGCAGCACATGTCTTCGTTACGCTGAGTCAGACCGTGCTCCGTCTTCACCTCTATGTGAACCTACACACGTCACCCGAGCTGAACCTCCCGTGTGTGCACCCGCGACACGTACCAGCGACTGGCTGCGGGTGACACATATCCGGGACTTTCTAGGAGGCAGGGAAGGAATTTACATAAAGGGAAGGAATATTAATCTGAGAACAAACAGAACGCAGCGTGCTCTGAGTGACATGAACACACACCCGATAATAGCGGCTACATATAGAGCAAGGCAAGATGGCTGAAATAACCAGCATGGATTACACCCACCTGCCCGCTCTTCAGCTGTTCCGGGTTTCTTTATACTATGCTGAGATAGCAGGGCAAAAACAGGCACATCCCGATAATAATACCTGGAAATATACAAGTAACACGGGGAGACCCTGCATATACCAGTTCGTGCAGAGCATGTGTGTCCCCCGGTCGGAGTGTGTCACACCCACCTCGCCCAGTTCCCTTCCCATTGGGAAAGTGTGCACTGGACTGCCTCTTCTTGGCTCTTCTATAGATTGACTAGGGAGTGCTGCTCATGTACCCCCACAGTATAGATGGAGCCGCACCTCTGCCACCAATCATCTGATCCGAAGGATAATTCAGAGAACACTGCACGAAAGGAGCAGGTAAGGCACAAGTCTGGAGGGGACACGCGATCCCAGCGATGAGTTACGACATGAAGACCTCAGAATGAAGAATGGATGGAGGTGGAACACGAAGGGAGAAAGTGATGAGTGAGGACGATCAGCAGAGACTAAACAGGTCCTCACCCAGTCCTCCTCCACTGCTGACCTCCTCCTCAGCTCAGGTGCTCAGGAGAGCAGTCATAGGCCTGAAGTCCTGCGTGAGTAAGACAAGGTAGACAGATGATGGAGCCAACGCCCGCGACGTAAACTTCAAAACATAAGCGTCAACTTCTACATTCCAGGTGCTGCACCTATGTGATCCACGCCAGCCCAAATACGTGGGGTGTCACGTGGAGATACATTCACACACCATGATGCGCCCTGCCACTGTATGTGCTCCATAATTCTACATGACATAGAGAATACTGTAGAGTCGCCCACGTCCGCTCTATCAGAGGTCCCATCTGAGCAGATATGTGGATTTTCTGGAATATGGGGCAGTTTTCAGCTTGCCAGAGAGTTCATTCCCAGTTACAGCGGGTTGCAGAGGGGCCAGGATTACACTGAGGAACGGCTGCTGCCTATGTCAGATTAAACTCTGGACGGCCTCATAGTGTAACCTTCATACAGTCACTGAGGACACAATGTACAGGGGAAACACTCCACCATGCCCAGAGCCTCAGCCTACATAGACAGCAGCATATCATAGTGAGTTATATTCCTGTACATAGGGGGCAGTATTATAGTAGTTATATTCCTGTACAATAGGGGCAAGTTTATAGTAGTTATATTCTGTAATAGCAGAGTATTATAGTAGTTATATTCTTGTACATAAGGGCAGTATATAGTAGTTATATTCCTGTACATAGGGGGCAGTATTATAGTAGTTATATTCTTGTAAATAGGGGGCAGTTATATAGTAGTTATATTCCTGTACATAGGGGCAGTATTATAGTAGTTATATTCTTGTACATAGGGGCAGTATATATAGTTATATTCTTGTACATAGGGGGCATATTATATAGTGTTATATTCCTGTCATATAGGGGCAGTTTATAGTTTTTTCCGTACATAGGGGTATATTATAGTAGTTATATTCCTTACATAGGGGCAGTATTATAGTAGTTATATCCTGTACAAGGGGCAGTCATTATAGTAGTTATTTCTGTACATAGGGGCAGTATATAGTGTTATATTCTGTATCATAGGGGAAGTATATAGTAGTTATATTCCTGTACATAGGGGGGCAGATTATAGTAGTTATATCCTACTAGGCAGTATTATATAGTTATCTCCTGTACATGTGGCAGTATTGAATAGTATTATATTCCTTACAAGGGCAGTATTATAGTAGTTATTCTTGTACAGGGGCGTATTATAGTAGTTATATTCTTGTACATAGGAGTATATTATAGTAGTTTATTCCTGTACATAGGGGCAGTACTTATAGTAGTTATATCCTGTACATAGGGGGCATATTATAGTTGTTATATTCCTGACATTGAGGGCAAGTATTTAGTAAGTTATATTCTGTACATAGGGGGTAGCAGTATTAAATGTAGTTATATGTCCTGTACATAGAGGACAGTATTATATAGTATTATATTCTTGTACTAGGGGGCAGTATTATAGTAGTTATATCTGTACCTAGGGAGCAGTATTAAGTCGTATATTCTGTTACATAGGGGCAGTATTATAGTAGTTATATTCCTGTACATAGGGCAGTATATAGTAGTTATATTCTTATATGGGGGCAGTATTATAGTAGTTATATTCTTGTACATAGGGGGCAGTATTATAGTAGTTATTCCTGTACATAGCAGTATTATAGTAGTTATATTCTTGTACATAGGGGGCAGTATTATAGTAGTTATATCCTGTACATAGGGGGCAGTATTAGAGTAGTTATATTCCTGTATCATAGGGCAGTATTATAGTATTATTTCTGTATACATAGGGGGCAGTATTATAGTAGTTATACTTCTTTACATAGGGGGAAGTATTATAGTAGTTATATTCTGTACATAGGGGGCAGTATATAGTAGTTATATTCATGTACATAGGGGGAGTATTATAGTAGTTTATTCATGTACATAGGGGGAAGTATTATAGTAGTTATATTCCTGTTACATAGGGGGCAGTATTATAGTAGTTATTTCCTGTACATAGGGGCATATTATAGTAGTTATATTCCTGTACATAGGGGATTATTATTAGTTATATTCCTTTACAAAGGGGCAGTATTATAGTGTTATATTCTTTACAAAGGGGGGCAGTATATAGTAGTTATATTCTTGTACATGGAGAGTATTATGTAGTTATATTCTTGTCATAGGGGGCAGTATTATAGTAGTTATCTCCTGTACATAGGGGGCAGTATTATAGTAGTTATATTCCTGTACATAGGGGCAGTATTATAGTAGGTTTATTCTTATACATAGGGGGCAGTATTATAGTAGTTATATTCTTGTACATAGGGGGCAGTATTATAGTAGTTATATTCCTGTACATAGGAGCAGTATTATAGTAGTTATATTCTTGTACATAGGGGGGCAGTATTATAGTAGTTATATTCCTGTACATAGGGGGCAGTATTATAGTAGTTATATTCCGTAACATAGGGGGCAGTTTATGAGTTATATCTTGTACTAGGGGGCAGTATTATAAGTAGTTATATTTTTTTTGTATAGGGGGCAGTATTATAGTAGTTATATTCCTTACAGGGGGCAGTATTATAGTAGTTATATTCTTGTACAGAGGGGCAGTATTATAGTAGTTATATTCTGTACATAGGGGCAGTATTATAGTATTATATTCTGTACATAGGGGGGCAGTATTATAGTAGTTATATTCCTGTACATAGGGGGTCAGTATTATAGTAGTTATTTCTGTACATTAGGGCAGTATTATAGTAGTTATATTCTGTACATAGGGGAGTTATTATAGTTATTATATTCTTGTACATAGGGGGGGCAGTATTATAGTAGTTATATTCCTGTACATAGGGGGCAGTATTATAGTGTTATATTCCTGTACTAGGGGGCAGTATTAAGTAGTTATATTCTTGTACTAGGAGGCATTATTATATAGTAGTTATATTCTTGTACATAGGGGGCAGTATTATAGATTATATTCCTGTACATAGGGGCAGTATTATAGTAGTTTATATTCATTGTACATAGGGGGCAGTATTATAGTAGTTATATTCCTGTACCATAGGGGGCAGTATTATAGTAGTTATATTCCTGTACATAGGGCAGTATTATAGTAGTTATATTCTTATACATAGGGGGCAGTATTATAGTAGTTATATTCTTGTACATAGGGGGCAGTAGTTATAGTAGTTATATTCCTGTCATAGGAGCAGTATTATAGTATTATATTCTTGTACATAGGGGGGCAGTATTATAGTGTTATATTCTTGTACATAGGGGGCAGTATTATAGTAGTTATATTCTGTACATAGGGGGCAGTATATATATAGTTATATTCTTTACATAGGGCAGTATTATAGTAGTTATATTCTTGTACATAGGGGGCGAGTATTATAGTAGTTATATTTTGTACTAGGGGGCAGTATTATAGTAGTTATTTCTTGTACATAGGGGGCAGTATTAAAGTAGTTATATTTCCTGTCATAGGGGCAGTAATATAGTTATAGTCGTAGATGGGGGCAGTATTATCGTAGTTATTTCTTGTACATAGGGGGCAGTATTATAGTAGTTATATTCTTGTACATAGGGGCGCAGTATTATAGTAGTTAATTTCCTGTACATAGGGGGCAGTATTATAGTAGTTATATTCCTGTACATAGGGGCAGTATTCTAGTAGTTTATTCTTGTACATAGGGGGCAGTATTATAGTAGTTATATTATTTGTACATATAGGGGTCAGTATTATAGTAGTTATTTCTTTTACATAGGGGGCAGTATTATAGTGTTATATTCTGTACATAGGGGCAGGATTATAAAGTTATATTCTTGTACATAGGGAGCAGTTATTATATAGTAGTTATATTTTATACATAGGGGGATTATTTAGTAGTTATATTCTTGTACATAGGGAGCATATTCTATTAGTTATATTCTGTACATAGGGGCAGTATTATAGTAGTTATATTCTTGTACATAGGGAGGCAGTTATTTAGTAGTTATATTCCTGTACATAGGGGCAGTATTATAGTAGTTTATTCTTTACATAGGGGCAGTATTATAGTAGTTATATTCTTGTAACAATAGGGGGCAGTATTATAAGTAGTTATATTCTTATACATAGGGGGCAGTATTATAGTAGTATATTCCTGTACATAGGGGGCAGTATTATAGTAGTTATATCTTGTACATAGGGGTAGTATTATAGTAGTTATATTCTTTACATATGGAGCAGTATTATAGTATTATTCCTGTACATAGGGGGCAGGATTATAATAGTTATATTCCTGTACATAGGGGGCAGTATTATAGTAGTTATATTCTGTACATAGGGGGCAGTATTATAGTAGTTTATATTCTGTCAGAGGGGTCAGTATCTAGTAGTAATTCTGTACATAGGGGGTCAGTATATAGTAGTTATATTCTGTACATAGGGGGCAGTATTATAAGTAGTTTATTCCTGTACATAGGGGGCAGTATTATAGTAGTTATATTCCTGTACATAGGAGGCGTATTATAGTAGTTACATTCTTGTACATAGGAGGCAGTATTATAGTAGTTATATTCCTTGATACATAGGGGGCAGTATTATAGTAGTTATTTCTTTACATAGGGGGCAGTATTAAGTATTTTATCGTAATGGGGGCGTATTATAGTAGTTATATTCTTGTACATAGGGGCAGTATTATAGTAGTTATATTCTTGTACATAGGGGGCAGTATTATAGTAGTTATATTCCTGTACATAGGGGCAGTATTATAGTAGCTATATTCCTATACATAGAGGTAATTACAGAGTGGTAAGGCTGGATACCTCCAGTCCTGTATGTGATGCTCTGGACACTTTCTGCTGATACTATCCAGCTCTCTCTTTATGGGCTTTGCACTACAGATGGCCGAGTTATTCTCCAGGAACTGTCAAAATAAAACTATTTATGGCACCTGAAGCAGAAGTGGAAATAATGGACAGAGGTAACTGGAGACAAAAGATCTATTCCACGTGCGGTAAACTCTGGATGGCCTCTCGGCACAAGAGACTTCAGAGAAAAACTATTCATCAGGCGCAGGGAGACTGCTCTCATTTGCATGTCTTCAGCGCGATGCCGGGTGTTTTGAGGTGACTTGTAGTAACAGGACGGGACCACTGGGGGCACCCCACATGTAAAGACAAACTACTACTTCAACATGGCAGTCTGGATTTGTAGATTGTGTTGGGTGTTACTTCAGAGGCTGTGAAAGTTGGCTGACATAAAGGTTCCTTCTGGGTTGTCAGTACTGAAAAAGGAATAATAATTGAAAGACACATGATAGGCTAGAAAGAGGAGCGACCAGGCCGGATAGGCTAGAAAGAGGCGTGACCGGGCCGGATAAGCTAGAAAGAGGAGCGACCAGGCCGGATAGGCTAGAAAGAGGCGTGACCGGGCCGTATAGGCTAGAAAGAGGCACGACCGGGCCCGGATAGGCTAGAAAAAGGCCTGACCGGGCCAGACAGGCTAGAAAGAGGAGCGACCGGGCCGGACAGGCTAGAAAGAGGCGTGACCGGGCCGATGGCTAGAAAGGGTGACGGCCGGCAGCTAGAAAGAGGAGCAACCGGGCGGACAGGCTAGAAAGAGATCACCGGGTGGCCCGACAGGCTATAAAAGAGGTAGCAAAACAACCGGGCCGGATAGGCTATAAGATGCGTTGCGGGAGCAACCGGGCCGGACAGGCTAGAAAGAGGAGCAACCGGGCCGGATAGGCTAGAAAGAGGCGCGACCGGGCCGGATAGGCTAGAAAGAGGCGTGATCGGGCCGGATAGGCTAGAAAGAGGAGTGACCGGGCCGGATAGGCTAGAAAGAGGCGTGACCGGGCCGGATAGGCTAGAAAGAGGCGCGACCGGGCCCGGATAGGCTAGAAAGAGGCCTGACCAGGCCAGACAGGCTAGAAAGAGGAGCAACCGGGCCAGACAGGCTAGAAAGAGGCGTGAACGGGCCGGATAGGCTAGAAAGAGGCGTGAACGGGCCGGATAGGCTAGAACAGTGATGGCGAACCTATAGCACGGGTGCCAGAAGTGGCACTTAGAGCCCTCTCAGTGGGCACTCAGGCTGTTGCCCCAAGTAGCCCAAAATGTGAAGCATCTTGGTCTACCGGAGACTGCAGGAAGAGAAGGGGAGGACATGGTCAGATTATCACAGGCATTGAAGTTCCTGCTCTTGGCCCCACAATTCTTCATGTTCAGGGAAGCTCCAATGGCAATCAGAATTTTCCCACCTTCTGTCAACGATATTGGTGTCCTCTTAAAAGCTGTGGTACAGCACGGAGCAAGAAGATTTTAATTATTTAATACTAGTGTACTACTATTGTGTTGGTACTTTGCAATAAATAAGTGGGTCTGGTTTGCATTTTGGGCACTCGGTCTCTAAAAGGTTTGCCATCACTGGGCTAGAAAGAGGCACGACCGGGCTGGATAGGCTAGAAAGAAGTGTTTTGGGGAATTTAAAAATTAGAGAGAGCTTTTTTGTAGTAAGTAGGAGTGGAAACTTTTTTCAAAAATTGTATGAAAATTTACAACAATAAAAAGATACAAGTTAAAACCTTTTCATAAACTTTTTGGTAGGTGGCAGCTGTCGATGTACTCCTTGAATAATTCAATACAGCTACTGTTAAATACTACACCTACTACCTTTAATTATAGATTTAACCATTTGCCATCCCATCAGATAACAATAGCCCAGCAGAGTCGCTCCCCTGATATATGAAAAGTTGGCTTTTCCCCGAGGTGACATCTGACTGTTTATGTTGGGAGCCGCCACCGAATAGCTTGTATACATTACATATGCAGAGGGAGTCTATAGACCAACACTGGACCCTTTAATCCTCTGCCGACTCAGGCAAAAAGTTACATCACAACCCATTTGGTACAATGAGTCTTTTTACTTTGTGTCCCCCCCCCCCCCCCAATCTCCAGGGACTGAGATCTCAAGAGGGGAGTTTACATTCCTTTTTTTGTGGGGTAAGGTAATTTTTTATTTTACAGAAAGGTCATGAACTAGCATAAAAACTACTGCTGCTGGTTGATCGTAGAGGATTATGTTGCTCTCCCTGAAATTTGGTAGAGGCTGCCAACAAGGTCTTGATCCAGTTACATTCAGGAACTTCCCCAATTCATGTACACCCAGTAAGTATATCATGAGGATGGTACTTAATCAACTCCTGAATCTATCAGTCTTTAAAGGGAGTTTCCAAACTTTTAATAATAGGAGGCAATAAATGGAGGAGATTATAGTAAGTTTCTATCTAACCCTATGTGCTTTATTCACATCAGTTCAGGTACACTCTATGAAGTTTAATATGGTCCTACTCCTGGGGGAAAAAGGAGAGAAACAAGCTAATACAGAGGCTGATAGATGCCCTATCTCACACCCCAGGTGCTTTATTCACACCAGTTCTTCTCTGTTTTGCTGTATATAATCCTGCTGATAATAAGATGGAAGAGACCGAGCATGCTGAAGCAACACCTGTAGGATCTCTATCTTACACTAAATGTTATATCAGATCCTGCTGGTGCTACTGAGAGATGAAACACACAGACAAAGGCTGCTGGAGATAATAGTAAGTTTCTATCTAACCATTTATGCTTTATTGAAAAATGAGCTACAATATTTACTATGTTTGTCCTTCTCAGCATCAGAAAGATCAAAGGATAGGAGATAACAGTAATTATCTATCACACCCCAAGTGGTTTATTCACGTCGGCCCTGCTCCATAATGCTGTAAATACACAAGCCCAGACAAAGACTGATAGAAATTATATTGGGTCTCTATATGGTCACCATAAGAGCTCAGGTAAGCCCTAGATCCCAATGTTGTTCCAGTAGAAGATTAATGGAGCAGTATCTGTTAGCGATGGTAGACAGTGCTCCGATAAGGTCCGATACTGAACTTACAAACATTGCAGGTAATGAGTGATACTGGTCAAATATCCGATAGATTTTTTTTCAGGTTACCCAAGATTACCTCTATAAGTTCTGGAATAATATCACTTTTTCATTTGGAACAAGTGGCGGATGGGAGCCCGAGGCGTAGCGTCTGAGACAACATGTGACTCCTCGCCTGCAGAGACCTGGAGTCTAGGTGTTTTCCATTAGTGATCTCACAACCACAAGCCCCCGAGCAGCCAAGATCAATGACATGTCCTCACTGGGTATTGAGCTTCTGCTCTTAATTATTTAGATCTCTTTACCACCATTCAGTGACATCAGCGAGGAAACCACCATCCATACTACAGTTATTTCTAGCTCTAGGGAACCTGTGGGGAACTGAATTGAGTTCAATTATTCCCAATCTCCATCCAATGAGATCATCAAAATGGCCTAAAGTGACCATAAATATATGTGATCTTATAAATCCGCTAACCTGGAATAATCCCATAATTTGTTGCTTCCTAAATCTACAGTAGTAACCACAGCACGTCCTTTCCTATAGCCAGTCTAAAATTATGGAAATGGATTCAGGAGAAGAAGGTTACAAGCAACAGCCTGTAGAAATAACTGAAGAAGAACTTGGAGCCAAAGCGGATGTTACGCGGGAGGATGACCTCACCAAAGCGAATGCAATGCGAGAGGACTACCATGCCAAAGTCTACGCCACACGGAGGGACTACCTCGCCAAAGCCTACGTCCCCCATGTGGGGACTACCTCACAAAAGACTATGCCACGGAAGGGCACCACACGGAGGAACTACATCATCAAAGCCAACACCATTTATGGGGACCACCTCTAACACAGCCAATGTCCCATAGGGCGACTATGTTTTTGAAGCCTCTACCTCGAAGATGGAAGCCAATGCCATGTGAGGGTCAAAGCAGACACCACGCAGATGGACTAACTCGTCAAAGCCAACATAATGGGGAAGTTGGATTGACAACTTTATTTTTGTGGACAACACGGCAGGGACTACTTTAGAAAGTTCGCCACTTCTTAGAAGACTACTACTTGGCTGCAAGTATTTGAGCTATTAAGACTATTTCTACAACGTTCTTGGTGATATCTTCTAGCTTACTCCAAGTTGTATCACTTCTGATCGATACTGGATTCCTGGCTGTGTTGGAATCTCATTCAGGTTAGATGTGTAAGAATGAAACTCTCCTTTCAGCTCTCGGTACTGTATTATATCTGTTAGCATCACGTAAAATGCCAAGAAGAAAAAGAAAGTTGAAACACGTCCAAATGTGATGGGGGTGGGGGGGGAATGTGCCGCTGCTGGTTCCCGTGTCTTATATTTGTGGATAGTAAACAGATAAGGTCATAGGTCAGAGGAATGAAAAAAAAAAACTTTCCAAGATGCTAAGCAGAGGTGAACAGGAGGCGCTTCGCTTCATGCCGCAGATCTCGATGACAAGGTCTCAGCCAGAACTGAAGTGCTAAGAGGCTCTGGGACTAACACTCTCTCTCTGTCTTTGCCAGGCTTCACCCGTGCATTTGGGCATATCGTTCCCCGGCATCACTGGCATGACCGCCGCATGCAGGCTGCCTCTTTCAGTGTTTGATGTTCAGCTAATTGTCAGACGGTCTTGCCTGCCTGCCAAACGTAAATGGTGCCCTAAGGCGCTGACTCCTGCTATGAATTGTTCACTGAAAGCGATCAAACCGTCTCAAGTGCAGCGATAAGTGAAAGGTATTTAGCGTGAGGAGTCTACCTGGCAGCGGTTACTGGAGGCGGCCGCTGCCCTGCAATCTTCATATAATGTATAAGAGGAGTGGTGGAAACTACTCAACTGCATATTAAAAGAGGTGGACACAGAAAAGGGGGCATCCTATCCTAGCTGTACCATCTTTAGTGTCTCTACAGAGTATGGAGGAAGGGAGCACTTTATGGACAGGGCAGAGTTTGCTGGCTCTAGATCAGCTCTAGCAGATGGAGGACCCACAACTGACAGCAGCTTCCACCAGGCATAAAGTTTTTGGATGTGCTCTCCTTGTTTTCACAATACTGTCCATTTAGTATGTCCTCTACTTGCCGGTGTTGGAATAGGTGATTCCTGTCCTGTCAGCAGTCACACTCCGTGACTGACCAAGCCGCCTGCCACTTGATCCCACTACAGTGGCAGCTACGTCCACTTACAAGTAAACCCTGGGGCCAGGCCAAGTATGACTTTATACATCGGTGGTGACACGTTGCAGGATGAATTCGAGACAAGCAAGCGATGAAGGGTGACAGGAAATCAGGGAACTGCTCGCTCTGTGTACACCGACATGAGCTCATTCCCTACAAATCATTTAATACGCAAGAAAAATGAGCTGCCGACTAATGACAGACCAGAGAGGAGCAAGCATCTAGCCCAAGGATGCTCTGACAATAGCAAAGTGCATAAAGCTGATGCTTGACACAGAACGAGTGTCACAATGTTGATTTCTGATGAGTAAAGAGAACACTTGATGCGACGGATCACAATCCGTGCTGCTGCTTCTTCCTCTACAACATTGTATGTGTAAAACTTTACCAAACTGAGAACACAAAGTCATCCCCAACCATAGACCTGGAAAGCTAAGCTGGCTTCATCAGGTATTTAAGCATAGCAGCGAGAATGTCACCGCATTCATGTCAGCAATCCTTTGTTAGAACTCTTGGACTGGCAGGGGACCACCAGGTTACCAATCCTTGGACTGGCAGGGGACCACCAGGTTACCAATCCTTGGACTGGCAGGGGACCACCAAGTTACTAATCCATGGACTGGTAGGGGACCACCAAGTTACCAATCCTTGGACTGGGAGGGGATCACCAGGTTACTCCAAAAAAAAAAAAACCAATCCTTGGACTGGCAGGACCACCAGGTTACATCCTTGACTGGAGGGACCACCGGTTAACATCCTTGGACTGGCAGGGGACCACCAGGTTAGCAATCCTTGGACTGGCAGGAGACCACCAGGTTAGCAATCCTTGGACTGGGAGGGGACCACCAGGTTACCAATCCTTGGACTGGGAGGGGACCACCAGTTTACCAATCCTTGGACTGGGAGGGGACCACCAGGTTACCAATCCTTGGACTGGGAGGGGACCACCAGGTTACCAATCCTTGGACTGGCAGAAGACCACCAGGTTAGCAATCCTTGGACTGGGAGGGAACCACGAGGTTAGCAATCCTTGGACTGGGAGGGGATCACCAGGTTACCAATCCTTGGACTGGCAGAAGACCACCAGGTTAGCAATCCTTGAACTGGGAGGGGACCACCAGGTTAGCAATCCTTGGACTGGCAGGGACACCAGGTTACCAATCCTGGACTGGGCAGGAGACCCCAGGTTCGCAATCCTTGGACTGGGAGGGGATCACCAGGTTTTACAATCCTTGGACTGGAGAGAACCACCAGGTTACCAATCCTTGACTGCAGAAACCACCAGGTTAGCAATCCTTGGACTGGCAGGAGACCACCAGGTTAGCAATCCTTGGACTGGGAGGGGATCACCAGGTTACCAATCCTTGGACTGGCAGAAGACCACCAGGTTACCAATCCTTGGACTGGCAGAAGACCACCAGGTTACCAATCCTTGGACTGGGAGGGGACCACCAGGTTACCAATCCTTGGACTGGCAGGAGACCACCAGGTTACCAAACCTTGGACTGGCAGGAGACCACCAGGTTACCAATCCTTGGACTGGCAGGGGACCACCAGGTTACCAATCCTTGGACAGGTAGGGGACCACCAGGTTACAAAACCTGGGACTGGCAGGGGACCACCAGGTTAGCAATCCTTGGACTGGCAGGAGACCACCAGGTTACCAATCCTTGGACTGGCAGGGGACCACCAGGTTACCAATCCTTCGACTGGCACCTCAAACTTGTTGCATCCTTTCATAGGTTTTGTTCCATGACTTTTGGCACAGTTGGGGAATAGAACATCAGGGTAATGTAGAGCATTCAAGATGAACAGGGCAACTCAAGAGAAGTCATTTATGGGAGAAAGTTATGGAAGTTGAAGGTATTTGCATTTGAATATCCCGGGATATAAGTACATCACGTCAAGGAAGGGCAATCCAGATAATCAGGGCACCTCAAAATAAGTCATATTTATAAGGTGGTTACGTGTGTTATGTGTTGTGTTTTCCTCGGGTAATATTGAACCACGAAAAGCATCAGTGTCACTGGTGAAGGTCAAAATGTTTTATCTTTTACCATTAATTGCAAATTCTTGAGTCATCTTGGTACAAGCTCCGATAGAATGTCCATATTGACTTGGGAATGCGCCTCCTGTGACACCTACGTGGGATGTGCGTCACGGCAGGTGTCAGCCATAACAGACTGGCAGGCACGACATCCATCTCTGGAGCTTGGCTATTTGTGTCGTGCCGCTGTTTAGTCTTACGCTGACTGACAAGCCATTCCTCGTAAGAAGCTTTACATGCCAAGATCATGACATTTTTATGGACTTGTAAAACAAGTGTAATTAACCCCGGATTCAACTCTGCGTGTTCATAATGTGCACAAAGATGAATTTACAGGGACTCGGCGAGATAACAGAGGGTGGTGATCTCCATCATCGGTGACTTTTTACTGAATATCCAGGAATGGCGCTCCGGTTATATCGGACAATGAATGCACCTATAATAGTACACATCCATGTCTCCACCATGTGCCAGTACAGGCTGTCCCCGGGTTACGTACAAGATAGGTTCTGCAGGTTTGTTTTTAAGTTGAATTTGTAGTCGGAACTGTAAATTGTATAATTGTAACCCCAGCCCAAAGATTTTTTGGATATAAAAAATTTTGGGTTGTCATAAGAACCAGGATTAACAATAAATATTAATTGCAAACATGTTTAATAACCGTTACAGCTGATAATTGTAGCCCAAGTCTAACGTACAGTAAATGACCAACATCCAGAGGGCCGTTTGTAAGTCAGGTGTTCTTAAGTAGGGGACCACCTGTACTCGCACTACAATGTACCAATCACTACATTGATGCCTCCCCCATTGTGAATTGGTTTCTCATTTTATTATTACTATTTATTTTTATTAATATTGGGCTTATACTTCATATAGCTGATGTTTTGTTGTAATTGCATCCATTCTGAACAATCTACTAATCATCGGTAGCACAAGTCTCACTCCCGCTGTTCACAGACAGCTAAAGTTTTAATGTTGAGTAAGTGAAAAGAGAAAAAGTTGCAGAACTTTACACTGTGGCACCAGCCGCCTGTCACCGGTAGCAACAGAACAATGGTGTTATTATAGAACAAAAAACTTTAGCTTTGTGGCCTGGAATTGATGGCTGTGCACCTGTAGAAATCGCCGTCACCTGCTGCCTGGCTCTGGTCTGCGAGGAGCAGCAGTGGAGTTAATGAGGGGTCAGACCTTGCCGCTTGGCCTTGTTCCAGGCTTCCTGAGAAGGTCATGGCGAGTTCTCGGCTGCTTGTCACTCTTGTACACACACTGATAGGGTTTACAGCCTGACCACAGCACTGCTGCGTCTTATCAGGGGGAGAGACAGCCGAGGGTCAGGTGCGGGTCACCATTCTGGAGTCCTTATCAGCGAGGAGCTGGAGAAAGTTGTCCCACCTGGGTTGTCCCTGGCCGTTAACTCTGAGGAGGTCAGCCAGACTGCTAGGAGGCCGCTCAGAGTTCACCTTATCGCTTTCCTCTTATCTGGAGTATTAAGTTTAACAACTTTATCCGAGCTGCAAGTCACCGTTTCCTGCTCGGCTCGCTGTGCCTGGACCCGGCTGAGAAATCAGCGAGGGACGCTTTCTCAATAAGTGCGCCTTTTGTTCTTACAAATCACCCAGCGTTTTTACAAAGATGGTGACACAAAGCAGAATGTGTGACAGACATGTGCCACCGCAGAGCGTAAAAGGTCATGGAAAGGAACAGAGAACCGGGATCAAAAGTTATTGTTATGGGCGTTTGTTGAACCACTGCGGGAACTCACTGGGTTGGACATTATATAGGTGGTGATCCCTGGTATTCACCATAAAACCACTACACAGGGGTAAGGACAGGCCTGCATGGAGAGAGCTCACTCACTACTTCTTGAGGTAGTCTTTGCATAGATAAAAGTTGGCCTAGGGTCAAGACGCAGGTGCAAGGTACAAGGGCAAGCAGGAGTCCTTATCAAGAACCAGCAGGGTGAAGAGTTTTTCATCAGGCCATAGGATCAAAGATGTGCGATCAGTAGGCCAAGGACACGTAACAAATGCTTAGTCCTCTACATGGGGAACAGTCCGTATGCAAAACACAGAAACCTTTGCAAGAGGGAACCCACATTTCAGGGCACCGTGCAGGGAGTGCAATCTAAATTATTAAGTAAGAGCTGCACAGGATTTTGCTTTGGGGCAAAATAGTTGTTGTAAATGGAACAACTTCCATAGATGTCAGGAGCAGGGGAGAAGATGTGGTGATGGGACAAAGCCGACTGTGGCCACGGGGAGATGATACACGATGAAAGGCACGTCCCCGGCATTACAGCCATATTACCAATGCTAACATATAGAGGGAGGAGAGGATGTGACGTCTATGACACCGGATGGAGGGCGAGGCATCTTTCAAGTAAATAGAAGTGCTTCCTTTCCACGACTATACAAAAATGTTCAAAATAGGCCAACTTCTTCCCAAACTAGAAAGATTTATGGGAATTTCTGTTCTACACAAACACCACAATTTCAGGTTGTCTTCCGATGTTGACCATACACCTGTGGAATGAGCCCCTTCCCCCACATATACATGGCAGTGGCATCTCCCTGGAGAAAAAAAGGGGTCCTGCATATTGAAATTCCCCTCAACACTATGGGACACTATGAGACCCAATACACAGGTGATTCTTAGCTAGTTCAACATTCAGCAGGACAAATATCGTAGGCTTTACTATATGGAACAAGGCTCCTACACGTCTGTGCGTTGTCCTCTGCCTCCTGCGGTGCAACTACATGACGTGGCTGCCATAGGGAGACATTACTGATTTATAGGAACGTCATACCATGTTCAGTGACTATCCTTTGGCGAAATGAAAACATATGACCTATGAGATGGGAGGTCATATGTGAAAGGTCTAGGTTGGAGGGGTAGTTTTATACCACTATGGGGAGTAATGAAGACAATCAGTCCATGGGGAGTATAAAGTTCCCTACCAGTGACCATAGAGGACATATGTTTGCAGCATTATCCCAGCATATCCCCCACCTCTTGTGACGGTAATTCCAGGGCTTGATGTTTTCTTCATAATTCGGGGTCATGTAAAGGTCTGTGGCGGGTGATACACATTTGGCTGGGATACAGCACCTGTATAGTGAGGAAATGGGGCATTGTGCAGGTCCTGTAGAGCGCACGGAACATCCCAGCGTGACGTTTATTGCAGGAGAATGGTCTACAAATAGACCATCGTCCTCCTGAGACACAGTCCACACACCGGCCTGGAAAACACCAGGAGTAAACCTGGAGGAAGTCATTGTATAACCCCCCCCAGTATGGGATCTGCTTCCTGTAAGATGACCAGACTAGATGCCAGGGGGCAGGGAGCCAGACCCCCATTCACATAATATGGACCTATAGGGGGCAGTTAACACATTACACCATGGTAAATGTTTCCTTCATACACTGGGTTACTGCACCTGAGCACCATAACTACAGGTCTGGGAGTGGAAGTGGTTCTCTCAGGACAGCACAAGTCCAGACAGCGTGGGGCGAGCCCCATCATCCCTACCAAACACAACAAAACAGGATATTCCTGCCCCACCTCATCCTTCATTGAATAAAGAGGCGCTACCAGAAGAGATGGGCCCTGGAACGCCTGCCATTGATTTGGTGAAATTGGATGCACAACTGTGGATTTTGGCGCAGCTTTCCAGGCACAAGATGCATTTTGTTATTGAATACATTTCAAGGGACAAACAAGTCCCTTTCCTTCAAGTCCCATCCCACCCATCGCCACCAGAACCCCCCACCCAGCAAGCGATACAACATTACAATCAAACTTCTCCTCCATGAACTCCTCCTGCAGTAGTCAATAGTAATCAGGCTGGGACCTCCCCGGATTTACGTATATATAACGATGGAAATAGGTTTGAGATAAATTGGAAGGTGGGGTGTAAGTATAGCCGACATTGTATCTTTATACCCCTGTACTGTGGGAGGGGTAAGATTTAGCCACTTGGAAGCAATTCATTTTCCTTCCCGATATAAGGTCTCTTATCTTCAGGTACCCCAAAACACAGATCAATGGGCACCTGCCAGATGGCACACACCTCCGTGGGGGCGGGGGAGGGATCTACTTTGGGGTCTTTGCTGTGAGAAAACTGTATACAGGATATTAAAAAATCTACAGGAGATCAAAAATTGGCAGTAACTTATTTTCCAGGTTTTTTGGACACTTTTTCCCCACTCTTTGCCCTTGACCCGAGAAGAAGCATCCTCTAGGGAGCGGGACCATGTAGGGAGCAATAATCAGCTCATTAATGGTGTTGTTTTTACACCTCACAACATGAAGGAGGCAATAAATACTTATCATAACATCCAGCATCAGCAGGTCAGAGTTTAAAAGTTTACAGAGCAAAGTCCCCTCCCTCGCTGCGGTGTCGTGGCCGCGGCCTTGCCTTTAACCCTCGGTCCTATCTGTTCCTGCAGACACATAAAATCCAGTTCACGCAGGGTGCAAGGAGGCCAGGCAGAGTTCAGGGTGATATGTACAGTGCACTAATTGGACTCCTTCCTACTGGGGAAACTTAATAATGGCTCCGGCCGCCCCGAGTCTTCTCGCCATTTCCTGATGGATGCAAAATAGTTTCAACCCCAGGAAAACACATGGAGGAGATCTGGGATATCATCAGCCCAGGAGAAACTAATAACCTGACCGACTGGGCTGCTGCTGCTCACCGTGGCCTACAAGGTAGAAATAGCAATGCCACAAGGGGCTACAAGAATGACTATGCACCTGCAGCCAGGAAAGGGTTACAGCCAGCAGCAGAGACACAATGTTATAGCTATGGGCACCTGCAGCCAGGAAAGGGTTACAGCCAGCAGCAGAGAACCAATGTTTAAGGCTATGGGCACCTGCACCAGGAAAGGGTTACCGCCAGCAGCAGAGAGACAAATGTTATAGCTATGGGCACCTGCAGCCCAGGAAAGGTTACAGCCAGCAGCAGGAGACACAAGTTAAGCTATGGGCAACCGCAGCCAGGAATGGTTCACCCAGCAGATAGACACAATGTTATAGCTATGGGCACCGCAGCCTGAGGAAGGGTTACAGCCAGCAGCAGAGACACATGTTATAGCTATGGCACCTGCAGCCAGAAAGGGTTACAGCCAGCAGCAGAAGACCAAATGTATAGCTATGGGCAGCCTGCTAGCCAGAAAGGGTTACAGCCAGCAGCGAGACACAATGTTATAGCTAGGGCACCTGCAGCCAGGAAAGGGTTACAAGCAGCACAGCAGAACCCAATGTTATAGCTATGGGGCCCTGCAGCCAGGAAAGGGTTACAGCCAGCAGCAGAAGACACAATTGTATAGCTATGGCACACCTGCAGCCAGGAAAGGGTTACAGCCAGCACAAGAGACCAATGTTATATAGCTATGGCACCTGCAGCCAGGAAAGGGTTACAGCCAGCAGCAGAGAGACACAATGTTATAGCTATGGGCACCTGCAGCCAGGAAAGGGTTACAGAGAGACACAATGTTATAGCTATGGGCACCTGCAGCCAGGAAAGGGTTACAGCCAGCAGCAGAGAGACACAATGTTATAGCTATAGGCACCTGCAGCCAGGAAAGGGTTACACGCCAGCAGCAAGAGACACAGTTATGTTTAGCGTGTGGCCCTGCAGCCAGAAAGGGTTCAGCCAGCAGCAAGACAAAATGTTTAGCTATGGTCACCTGCAGCCAGGAAAGGTTTACAGCCAGCAGCAGAGACGACACGTTATAGCTATGGGCACCTGCAGCCTAGGAAGGGTACAGCCAGAGAGAGCACAATGTTATAGCTATAGGCACCTGGCATCCAGAAGGTTCAGAGAGACACAATGTTATAGCTATGGGCACCTGCAGCCAGGAAAGGGTTACAGAGAGACACAATGTTATAGCTATGGGCACCTGCAGACAGGGCTCAGCCAGCAGCAGAGACACAATGTTATAGCTATGGGCACCTGCGGACAGCTCAGCCAGGGCTCAGCCATAAGAGGGGAACTTGTAACATTGTACTTGGTTCTCCCCAGAGCAATCACAGAGCACCAATGGATCCCCTATGTCCTGCTTATATAAGGGGTCCCTCTGCAGGGTGTTACACGTACAGCTCTGCTATGTGACCCTCCAGGTCTTATCGCCCTGTGCACACCCACTTCCTTCAAGTAAACACATACGGGGCGACTTACTGCAGCTGTCAGAGCTGACATTTCCCAGTCACAGCTCGTACATAATAGTAACGGGTGACCACATCTGATAAATGGGGGTTCCCCCGGATGCAATGCCAGAGTCCCCCCCCAGCCGGAGCTAATGCAATGTACGAGGTCCCCCCCCGGATACGCTAATGGCAATGTACGAGGTCCCCCCCCGGATACAGCTAATCAATGTACGAGTCCCCCCACCCCGGATACAGCTAATGCAATGTACGAGGTCCCCCCGGCCGGAGCTAATGCAATGTACGGGGTCCCCCCCCGGATACAGCTAATGCAATGTATGAGGTCCCCCCCCCAGCCAGAGCTAATGCAATGTACGAGGTCCCCCCCGGATACAGCTAATGCAATGTACGAGGTCCCCCCCGGATACAGCTAATGCAATGTACGAGGTCCCCCCGGATGCAGCTAATGCAATGTACGAGGTCCCCCCCGGATACAGCTAAGCCTGTACGAGGTCCCCCTCCCCTATACCGAGCTAATATGCATGTACGAGTCCCCCCCAGCCAGAGCTAATGCAATGTACGAAGGTCCCCCCCCCAGCCAGCTAATGTCACTGTACTGAGGTCCCCCCCCAGCCGACGCTAATTCAATGTACGAGGTCCCCCCCCAGCCAGATCTAATGCAATGTACGAGGTCCCCCCCCGCGATAAACAGCCCCAATAGGCATGTATGAGGTCCCCCCCCCAGCCAGAGCTAATGCAATGTACGAGGTCCCCCCCCAGCCAGACTATATGCAAGTACGAGGTCCCCCCCGATACAGCTATGCATGTATGAGGCCCCCCCCAGCAGAGCTAATGCAATGACGAGGTCCCCCCCCAGCCAAGCTAATGCAATGTACGTGGTCCCCCCCAGCCAGAGTCTAATGCAATGTACGAGTCCCCCCGCCTGCCAGAGCTAATGCAATGTAGTAGGCCTCCCCCCCCAGCCAACTAATGCAATGTACGAGGTCCCCCCGGCCAATGCAATGTACGGGGTCCCCCCCAGCCAGAGCTAATGCAATGTACGGGTCCCCCCCCAGCCAGAGCTATTGCAATGTACGAGGTCCCCCCCCCCCCCACGCCAGAGCTAATGCAATGTACAGGTCCCCCCCCAGCCAGAGCTAATGCATGTACGATGGTCCCCCCCAGCCAGTAGCTATGCAATGTACGAGGTCCCCCCCCGCCAGAGCTAATTGCAATGTACGAGGTCCCCCCCCCCAGCCGGAGCTAATGCAATGTACGAGGTCCCCCCCCCAGCCAGAGCTAATGCAATGTACGAGGTCCCCCCCCAGCCAGAGCTAATGCAATGTACGAGGTCCCCCTCCCCCCCAGCCAGAGCTAATGCAATGTACGAGGTCCCCCCCCGCTAAGCTAATGCAAGTACGAGGTCCCCCCCCAGCCAAGCTTGCAATGTCGGGTCCCCCCCAGCCAGAGCTATGCAATGTACGAGGTCCCCCCCCCAGCATAGCTAATGCAATGTACGGTCCCCCCCCAGCCAGAGCTAATGTAATTTGACCGAGGTCCCCCCCCCAGCCAGAGCTAATGGCAATGTACGAGGTTCCCCCCCCAGCCAGAGCTATGCAATGTACGAGGCCCCCCCGCCGAGCTAATGCAATGTACGGGTCCCCCCCCACCAGAGCTTAATGCAATGTACGAGGTTCCCCCCACCAGCAGAGCTAATGCATGTACGAGGTCCCCCCCGCACCACAGAGCTAATGCAATGTACGAGGTCCCCCCCCCAGCCAGAGCTATGGCAATGTACGAGGTCCCCCCGTAAGCTAATGCATGTACGGTCCCCCCCCCCAGCCAGAGCTAATGCAATGTACGGGGTCCCCCCAGCCAGAGCTAATGCAATGTACGGGGTCCCCCCAGCCGCAGCTAATGCAATGTACGGGGTCCCCCCAGCCGGAGCTAATGTAATGTACGGGGTCCCCCCAGCCAGAGCTAATGCAATGTACGGGGTCCCCCCAGCCAAGCTAAGAATTCGGTCCCCCCCAGCCGAGCTATGCAATGTACGTGGTCCCCCCAGCCAGACTAATGCAATGTACGGGCCCCCCCAGCCAGAGCTATGCATGTAACTGGGTCCCCCCCGGCCCGCAGCTAATGCAATGTACGGAGGTCCCCCCAGTACGGGCCCCAGGAGCTCATGCAATGTTCGGGGTCCCCCCCAGCCAGCAGCTAATGAATGTACGGGGTCCCCCCAGCCAGCAGCTAATGCAATGTCACGGTTGAGGGTCCCCCGCCCAGAGCTATGCAATGTACGGGTCCCCCCACCAGAGCTAATGCAATTACGGGTCCCCCCGCCTTACGGGTCCCCCCATCCGAGCTAATCAATGAGCGAGGTCCCCCCCCCCGCAGCTAATGTAATGTACGAGGTCCACCCCCCCCCCCCCCGCCGCGAGCTAATGCAATGTACGGTCCCCCCAGCCAGCAGAGCGAATGCATGTACGGGTCCCCCCACCGGAGCTATGTAATGTCGAGGTCCCCCCCCCGGCCGCAGCTAATGGCTGTACGGGGGTCCCCCCCACCAGCTAATGCAATGTACAGGTCTCCCCCCGGC
>WNYA01001666.1:0-64067 GCA_019512145.1 Engystomops pustulosus | reverse complement strand
GCCATGTTGATGGAGGAAAAATGTTGTTGAATTCTCTTTTTTAGTGGTTGTGATGTTTGTCCCACATAAATTTTGGGGCAAGTACATATTAAGAGATATATCACATTTCTTGTTTTGCAGTTTATGTAGTCTCTTAGTTTGTATTCCTTTTTGTCAATTGGATTGATGAATGTGTCTCTGTTTGCCATGTACTGGCAAATATTACATTCGCCACAGGCATATGTTCCTTTAATTCGATGACCTCCTGTAGTGTTAGAGATGGGTCGGGTGAAGTGACTTCTTGTGAGGTGATCTTTAACCCCTTAAGGACGCAGCCATTTTGTAGCTTAAGGCTCAGCCCGATTTTTTGGATTCTGACTTGCGTCACTTTATATGGTTATAACTTTTGAACACTGTTACTTATCAAAACGATTCTGAGATTGTTTTTTTCCCACATGTTGTACTTCATTTTAGTGGTAAATTTTGGCTGATAAGTTTTGCGTTTATTTACAAAAAAAAAGAAAATATGATACATTTTTTGAAAAATTTGCCATTTTCGAAATTCTAAAGTTGAAAAGGGTATTGTAAACATTGCCTGAGTCTTGTAAACATGATATGACAATTACAGCTAGTGGTAGTCACCGTGTTTCTATACTGTAAGTGCAACTAATAGTTCCTGGATCATAGTAATGCAGTACACATGTACGCATTGATGGCAAAGCACTAAAGCGATCCGATCCGGCCAATAGTATACGATAAGAAGTAAGTATCCCACCAAACAGCGTTACGATTGCGAGGCAGTGGGTAACATGCAGAGTCGTCCCGCACGCTTCTGCGCTCCAGTGTGGGCTTGTCCTCCTCGGGTATATGGTTTAGAGTGTCCTTATGGGTATATATACTGGTGATTGGGCGAGGTTGATCTCACATTCAAGGTGTGGACTTGCTACGTAATGGCCGGATGCGTGTGTTGTTGTATGTCGGCGTCAGCAATGGCGCGCATAGCACACACACACAGGCGCCGCGCGTACACAATCCTTCGCCTCCCAGCTTGTGTCCAGACGCGCGTCACCAGGTGCATGCCCCATTGCCTCGCCGTTTGTGTCACTACTCAGCTTAGTCTAGGTGTAATCCTTTAGAGGTAAGATAAAAAATGTTAGAATGCCATGGTTAATGGAATCCGTGACTATGTTGCGCAAAGAATAAGTTATCAAGATTCTGCAGATTAATGGGGCTGTGTTCGATCCAAAAATAACTGCATCTAGGACGGTACCAATATAACATTATACAAAAGAAATTGTTATAAACTTCGTAATGTAGTGCAAAAGGGTGTAATTATAAAGATTAGTCTCGGTGTGTAATCGTGAAAAAACGCAGCTTGGTATACAAAATATCTTTCCTTTTTTCTTTTCTCTTGTTAATCTCTTTTTTTCTCCTTTTTTTATGGGATTTATGTACTTTTCGTTATTTTGTCTGTCTGTTCTTTATCTTTTTTTTTTCTTTTTCTTAGTTTTCTTGAGTTGGTTGTGTGGGGGGGGGAAAAGTGAGCCAAGGTATGTTAAGCTTCTCAAAGTGTGAAAATGATGTGAACAAGTCATGATGAGACAATAGTGAAGATCCCCGTTCTAAGTGCTGTAAGATGTATCTTTGTGTCGATAGCCATGCAGATGCTTTGAATTACTTATATCTGTTGGTGATGTGCTTCTTTTGGTGATTGTGCGGAGTGAAAACAAAAAGAAAAAATTAATAATTGCATGCCAAAACATGTGAATACCCGTGCAATTTTTTAGTTTACAGCCTTTGCCCACAATGATTATTATGCAGTATAGCCAGGCATTCGCCAAAATGCTCGCCTTCTTACGCGAGTTCAAAATATAAACTTTGCCCATCGTTTCTTTTATAAAAATAAAGATAATAATAATAACAAATAATAACAATAACTATCATTATGATAATATCACAATAATTATGATAATTATTAAGTTGTGATACCTCATACTGGATGTCCCATTTGTTCTTTACGATCTCACATATTGATGCATGCTATGTTGCCAGATCCACGGGAGTGTTATGCCTTTTTGTAGAATCATGTAACAACAACTCCTCGTTTTTCTTCCTGTTGGTGTCATGGAATTCAGGTTGTATATCCATCTGGATTCCTTTTGCAGTAGGATGGGGTAACATCTTCTCAGACCAATATTCTGACCCTGTGCATGACTTATATCTCTGTCTCAAACGTTTCTGCGTGCTTCCGTTTGTATGTCCGTAGGCGCCACTGAGGTTAGCCTGTTTGAAATGTTTCTTTGGCCATGTTGATGGAGGAAAAAGAAAATGTTGTTGAATTCTTTCTTTTTAGTGGTTGTGATGTTTGTCCCACATAAATTTTGGGGCAAGTACATATAAGAGATATATCACTTCTTGTTTGCAGTTTATGTAGTCTCTTTAGTTTGTATTCCTTTTTGTCAATTGGATTGATGAATGTGTCTTGTTTGCCATGTACTGGCAAATATTACATTCGCCACAGGCATATGTTCCTTTAATTCGATGACCTCCTGTAGTGTTAGAGATGGGTCGGGGGGAAGTGACTCTTGTGAGGTGATCTTTAGATTTTTTGCTCTTCTGGCCGTGATTGTGGTTCTTAGATTAATGAACTCTCTTTAGTTGGGCTCACTCTTTATATATTCCATCAGTTTTTACCAAGGATTTGATATAGATCTTGCCATTGGTTTTGTGGTGGGTGATGAGTCTTACCTCATTGTCTTTTTTGGTTTTCTGGGTTTTGGTGTTAGTAACGTGTCCCTATAATTTTAGGTGACTCGCATATATGCTGGGAGATCACCTTCTTAGGGTAGCCTCTTGCTCTCAGTCGTGTTTGTCATTCTTTGCAATGTATTTTAAAATCTGTGGGTCGCTACACGTTTTTTTTAGTCTTAGCATTGGCTATACGGTATGCCCTTCTTTAAATGTTGGCAGATGAAAACTGTTGAAATGTAGTATGTTGTTGGTGGCTGTTTTTTTACGGAATAACAAGGTGGTTATTTTTTCTTGATTTTTTGACACATTCAGATCCAGGAATTCCACAGATGTGTTGGAGATATAAGGCGTCAATTTTACATTGATGGTGTTTGTATTCAATTCTTCTATAAATTCCAAGCATTCGCATGTTGGGCCCTGCCACAGAAAGATGATATCATCTATAAAACGATACCATTTGAGTACCTTGGATTGAAAATTGGGCAATGGGTGCACGTGTGTCTCCTCCCACCATCCCAAGAAGAGATTCGCGTAGGAGGGGGCACAGCACGCACCCATTGCCGTGCCTGATATTTGTCTGTAGTAGACCTGATCAAAGATGAAATAATTGTGATTTAATGCGAAGTGGAGTAAGTCTAGGATAAAGGATTTTTTGCTCTTCTGGCCGTGATTGTGGGTCTTATATTAATGAACTCCCTTAGTTTGGGCTCACTCTTTAGTATATTCCAGTTTTTACCAAGGATTTGATATAGATCTTGCCATTGGTTGTTGTAGGTGGTGATGAGTCTTACCTCATTGTCTTTCTTTGGTTTTCTGGGTTTTGGTGTTAGTAACGTGTCCCTATTAATTTTAGTGACTCGCATATATGCCTGGGAGATCACCTTCTTAGGGTAGCCTCTTGCTCTCAGTCTGTTTGTCAATTCTTTTGCATGTATTTTAAAATCCTGTGGGTCGCTACAGTTTCTTTTTAGTCTTAGCATTTGGCTATACGGTATGCCCTTCTTTAAATGTTGCTTAGTCTTAGCATTTGGCTATACGGTATGCCCTTCTTTAAATGTTGCGGATGAAAACTGTTGAAATGTAGTATGTTGTTGGTGGCTGTTTTTTTAGGAAAGATTTGAATGCGTAGACCTCTTGGCATGATGCCCTGTTTTATGTACTCTTCTAGGCTTTTTATGTTCCACCATATTCGAACATGTGATTTTTGCAATTCTGTCAATTCTTGCGTAATATGCCTGAATTCCTGATCTGTGGCATCCTCTGTACTATTAGAGAAGACTGATGCCACTTGGCTAGTCCAAATGGATTCCCTAGCATTGATGTCCATGGCCATGGCAGTGTGCACTCCCTCAAACAGTGTGACACTTCTACCCCAAGAGTACTATCTGTAAACAATACTGAGAAATAAAATAAGGAGTTGAAAGAAATAGGCTCACATGGGAAATAGAATTCCCGAGAGCCCAAAGCTGGAGGCGGAGGATTGTGTCGGCCGCGCGGCGCCTGGGTGTGCGCATGCGCGCCATTGCTGACGCCGACATACAACAACACACGCATCCGGCCATTACGTAGCACACACCTGGACAGGTGAGATCACTCTCCCCAATCACCACGGTATATATATACCGCCTAGAGACACTAAACCATATACCCCTGAGGAAGCCACACTTGAGGCGGAACGCGTGGGGCGCTGCATCTCCCCCTCATCTAACTTGGTGATATTCGCCTCAAGTTTGGCTTCCTCAGGGTAATATGGTTTCAGTGTCTCTAGGGGATCGGTATATATAACCCGTGGTGATTGGTTGATAGTGATCTTCACCTGTCCAGGTTTGGTGCTACGTAATGCCGGATGCTTGTGTTGTTGTTTGTCGGCGTCAGCAATGGCGCGCTGCGCACCCCAGCGCCGCGCGGCCGACACAATCCTCCGCCTCCAGCTTTGGGCTCTCGGGAATTCTATTTCCCATGTGAGCCTATTTTCTTTCAACCTCCTATTTTATTTCTCAGTATTGTTTACAGAAGTACTGAACGGGTTGTGGTTATAAGGTGTGTTGGGCACCTTTTTGTCGACGGTGAGTGCAGTCCTGCTTCATTCCCCTCCTGGGCCACTTGTTGCTCCATGTTACGCGGCCTTTGCGCACAGTCATGCTAGGGAATCCATTTGGAACTAGCCAGTGGCATCATTCTTCTCTAATAGGAACAGAGGATGCCACAGTCAGGATTAGCTATTAACGCAAAATTGACAGAATGCCAAAATCACATTCGACCCATCCTTTTATATTTTTGCTCCTGATTACATAACTATATATCTGCCTTATGTACTCATTTGTTAAACTCATCTGTACTGTTCTATCATTAACTAGGCAGCCTTGCACTTTGCTTCTATGCTCCACGTTAGGCATGCCTACTTCGTCCTCATTCCAATCTTTCCGTGTGCCGTATGGGAAACAGTTTAGTTGACGAATACATTTTTCATCATGCAGCCTCCTTCGTCGTACAAGTTGTGATCAGGTCAAGTCCGTCATCATCTTTACGCTGGCGCGACGGTTTATGCTGCTCCTAGCTCGGCTGCTCGGCTTCATCCCTCTTCCTCTGCTGCGTTGCTTTCGATTCTGTCTTGTTCTCTCGGCCTCCTTACCCGATGACTGTTAGAGGCTACTTGCTATGATGCTAGCCGTTCCTCTATATTAATCTTGTAATAAACTCCAGCAACTAGAATCCAAACTTAACAACAAATTCATAACCTACACATATCCAAGTTATTTTCCGTTTCACAACAAATTAAATGGAAACGTTGGAAAAATTGAAATGGACTAAAGGAATGCAAGACAATAAACTTTAAATTATGAGATATGAGAGGTATTATGCAATCTCAAAAGGGAATCAAATGGGTTCCACAAGGGCAACAAACTCAGGATTAACAGTATTCTATCGTCTTCATAGGCCATACTGGCTCTCATAAAAAATCCCAAAAAGTCCCTTCTAGCCCTACTCGCAGTCTTATTCATACTCAACCCTTACGCATATGACAAGCATCCATGTTCCCCTTCTCTTTCGTTCTCCCTCCGCTAATCTCTCCCCTTCTGCGTTTCGTGGCGGCCCGGTGTGCTTAGTGTCCGCACGGTGCTCCCTTACATCCTTCACATGATTCTACCCCCACACGGCGTGGTTTCATTTCGTCACTAGACAGCTATCGATGCCCTGACTGCGTTTCTATGCATCGATACGCTCATTCCCCCTTGTTCGGCTGTGACTTCTACCAGCACGATAATGGTAATGCTGGACTAGGCTCTGGGAGCTGATCGATAGTTTCTTTCTTAACGGTTTTCTGTTCGCTTTAATCTTCCCGATTTCGTGTCTTCGTTATCAGTGCTTTTGACTAATTGTCTACTTCGTCGTCGGAATGGTCACATCTCGACCATCTATTCTTCATTTGCCCTACTACATCGAGACGCAATATCCCTCTTACTTAAGTCCCAAAACAAACGAAACGCTATTACGACGATAACAACACAGGTAACTACTTGTAATACAGAGGACACCGCTATAGTCATAAATCTGTCCTCACATCAACTTACAGAAATAGAAATTGTCCTGCAAAAAGGCCTTACCTTTTCTCCCATGCAAAAATTAGACAATTCATTTTCATAAAAGATCTATACATGTTTTGCGACACTACTTTCAAAATCTTGTACCAACAGCCTACATTGGCGGACAACTTCACAGAGACGGAAAGAAGGGTATTTATGGATCTACTGATCTGTTAAAAGAGAATGAAGAGGACCACCTAAACAGGAAGGTAACAATTTTCCTAGCTATCTACCATCCAGTCTACCCCCCACTGGGTTTTTGCCCGGCCATTAATGTTTCTTCCATAAAGTCCACAGGACATCAATCAACTATGGCATAGATAAAACCGGAACAACATATTTTCCAAACAGGAGGAAGAGCACTAAAGGCACTCGAACGCGTGGGGCGCTGCATCTCCCCCTCATCTAACTTGGTGATATTACTTTATTTATTTACATTGGCATATCGCTGCATTGTGCTTTCCATGGACATGTGTATTGATTATTGATCCTAGGATATTTGTTGCACTTCATTTAGCACGGGCTACATATTTGCACAAACCAGTCAATGTTTACAATACACTTTTCAACTTCATAAGATACCAAGCATAGATTTATTCTGATCTGTAAATAGTGGGGGAGAAAGTTCAGAGCATGTTATTTTCATGCACTGCACACAGCACAACATTTGTTTGTGCTGTTTTTAAGTGTTTTTAAGTGTTAGTGTTCATTATGAATAATAAAGTTTTTCATTGCAATAAGATTTGATTCAAGCCATTTCTCTATACACATCCAACTTTTTTTCTTGAGGTATATGCACATTGGGATGTGTGGCACATAGAGTTGCCTTTATCTATCTATTGTTGTATAAATGTTTTGGGCTCTCGGGAATTCTATTTCCCATGTGAGCCTATTTCTTTCAACTCCTTATTTTATTTCTCAGTATTGTTTACAGATAGTACTCTTGGGGTAGAAGTGTCACACTGTTTGGAGGAGTGCACACTGCCATGGCCATGGACATCAATGCTAGGGAATCCATTTGGACCAGCCAAGTGGCATCAGTCTTCTCTAATAGTACAGAGGATGCCACAGATCAGGAATTCAGGCATATTACGCAAGAATTGACAGAATTGCAAAAATCACATGTTCGAATATGGTGGAACATAAAAAGCCTAGAAGAGTACATAAAACAGGGCATCATGCCAAGAGGTCTACGCATTCAAATCTTTCCCTCATGGGAAGTAGAAGAAACATTCAAATCAACCTGGGAACAAGGCTTGACACAATGTTCCACCATACTAATCGAGATGCTGCTCACACACGATAGAGCACTCTTAGAGCAGGTTAAAAATAAAATCCAGCAACTAGAATCCAAACTAACACAATTCAACCTACAGAGCCAAGTTATTCCGTTTCAAAACAAATTAAAGGAAACGTTGGAGAAATATGAAAGGGACATAAAGGAAGGCAAGAAAAGAAAATTTAATAGAGATAGAGAGGATTATCATCTCAAAAGGGAATACAAATGGGTCCACAAGGGCAACAAACGCAGGATTAAACAGTATTCCACCCGCAAACAGTCTCCTCAGATCAATAAATACAATGACACAACAATACAATTGGAATCAGCATCGAGCAATTTTTTATCAACGGATGCCAGCGATGTGGATACAGGCCCAGAAAAGATCAATACACGAAAAAGAGGTCCGAAACACAGAGAAATATCACCAAGTCACAAACAAACGAAACGCTATTACTGACGATAACAACACAGGTAACTACTGGTAATACAGAGGACACGCTATAAGTCATAAATCTGTCCTCACATCAACTTACAGAAATAGAAATTGTCCTGCAAAAAGGCCTTACCTTTTCTCCCATGCAAAAATTAGACAAATTCATTTTCATAAAAGATCTATACATTTTTTGCAGACAACTTACTTAGGGTATTTATGGATCTACTGGATCTGTTAATAGAGAATGAAGAAGGACCACCTAAACAGGAAGGTAACAATTTTCCTAGCTATCTACCATCTCAGTCTACCCCCTCACTGGGTTTGTGCCCGGCCATTAATGTGTTCTTCCATACAGTCCTACAGGACATCAATCAACTATGCATAGATAAGAACCGGAACAACAATATTTCCAAACAGGAGGAAGAAGCACTAAAGGCACTCAGCCTCAACAAAACATTCCTAATCAGAGAGGCAGACAAAGGAGGTAACGTGGTCTTGTGGGCAGTGGAGGATTAAATTAAAGATGCAAAAAACCAACTGAATAACCAAAAATTCTATTTCAGACTTCCATCCAACCCGACAACCACCTTTAAATGCAAAATTGATCGGCTGATTTCCGAGGCTCTACACCAGAATATAATCAGTAAAAAAGAAGCTACATACTTAAAAGTTGATGCACCAGTAACCCCAACTTTCTACCTGGTCCCAAAAATTCACAAATCCATGTCAAAACCGCCAGGTAGGCCGATTGTAGCAGGAATAGGAGGGCTTTGCGAACGAGTCTGTATTTATCTCTATTTTTTCTTACAGCCCATGGTTTTACAACTGGAATCCTACATACGAGACTCCATGCATTCAATAGAACAACTGCAAGAGATTGAAATACACTCTGAAGTCCTCCTGGTGACAATGGACGTTGAATCGTTGTATACGAATATTGCCCATGACATAGGAATCAAAGCAGTGGCTTACCATTTGAACAAACAAGTCAACTCTGATCGTAAGCATGATTCCTTTATCCTAGACTTACTCCACTTCGCATTAAATCACAATTATTTCTTAAATTCACAATTATGTTAATCTTTGATCAGGTCTACTACAGACAAATATCAGGACGGCAATGGGTGCGTGCTGTGCCCCCTCCTACGCGAATCTCTTCTTGGATGGTGGGGGGAGACACCGTGCACCCATTGCCCAATTTTCAATCCAGGTACTCAAATGGTATCGTTTTATAGATGATATCATCTTTCTGTGGCAGGGCCCAACATGCAAATGCTTGGAATTTATAGAAGAATTGAATACAAACACCATCAATGTAAAATTGACGCCTTATATCTCCACACATCTGTTGGGAATTCCTGGATCTGAATGTGTCAAAAATCAGAAAAAAAATAACCACCTTGTTATTCCGAAAAAACAACCACCAACAACATACTACATTTCAACAGTTTTCATCTGCAACATTTAAAGAAGGGCATACCGTATAGCCAAATGCTAAGACTAAAAGAAACTGTAGCGACCCACAGGATTTTAAAATACATGCAAAAGAATTGACAAACAGACTGAGAGCAAGAGGCTACCCTAAGAAGGTGATCTCCCAGGCATATCATGCGAGTCACTAAAATTAATAGGGACACGTTACTAACACCAAAACCCAGAAAACCAAAGAAAGACAATGAGGTAAGACTCATCACCACCTACAAAACCAATGGCAAGATCTATATCAAATCCTTGGTAAAACTGGTGATATACTAAAGAGGAGCCCAACTAAGGAGTTCATTATATAAGAACCACAATCACGGCCAGAAGAGCAAAAAATCTAAAGATCACCTCACAAGAGTCACTTCCCCCCGACCCATCTCTAACACTACAGGAGGTCATCGAATTAAAGGAACATATGCCTGTGGCGATGTAATATTTGCCAGTACATGGCAAACAAGACACATTCATCAATCCAATTGACAAAAAGGAATACAAACTAAAGAGACTACATAAACTGCAAACAAGAAGTGATATATCTCTTATATGTACTTGCCCCAAAATTTATGTGGGACAAACATCACAACCACTAAAAAGAAAGAATTCAACAACATTTTTCTTTTTCCTCCATCAACATGGCCAAAGAAACATTTCAAACAGGCATAACCTCAGTGGCGCCTACGGACATACAAACGGAAGCACGCAGAAACGTTTGAGACAGAGATATAAGTCATGCACAGGGTCAGAATATTGGTCTGAGAAGATGTTACCCCATCCTACTGCAAAAGGAATCCAGATGGATATACAACCTGAATTCCATGACACCAACAGGAATGAATAAACGAGGAGTTGTTGTTACATGTTTCTACAAACAAGGCATAACACTCCCGTGGATCTGGCAACATAGCATGCATCAATAATGTGAGATCGTAAAGAACAAATGGGACATCCAGTATGAGGTATCACACTTAATAATTATCATAATTATTGTGATAATTATCATAATGATAGTTATTGTTTCTTATCTTGTTATTATTATTGTATCTTTATTTTTATAAAAGAAACGATGGGCAAAGTTTATATTTGTGAACTCGCGTAAGAAGGCAGAGCATTTTGGCGAATGCCTGGCTTACGGCATAATAATCATTGTGGGCAAAGGCTGTAAACTAAAAAATTGCACGGGTATTCAATGTTTTGGCATGCAATTATTAATTTTTCTTTTTGTTTTTCACTCCGCACAATCACCAAAAGAAGCACATCACCAACAGATATAAGTAATTCAAAGCATCTGCATGGCTATCGACACAAAGATACATCTTACAGCACTTAGAACGGGGATTCTTCAACTATTGTCTTTCATCATGACTTGTTCACAATTTTCCACTTTGAGAAGCTTACATACGGGCTGTCACTTTTCCCCCCCCACACACCACTCAGAGAAAACTAGGAAAAAAGAAAAAAAAAAAGATAAGGAGACAAGAACAGAAAAATAACGAAAAGACATAAATCCCATAAAAAACTGAGAAATAAAAGAGATTAACAAGAAAAAGAAAAAAGGAAAATTATACCAACCGGTTTTTTCACGATTACACACCGAGACTCATTTTATAATACACCCTTTTGCAGATACATCTACGTAAGTTTATAACAATTTCTTTTGTATAATGTTATATTTGGTACCTCCTAGATGCAGTTATTTTTGGATCGAACACAATGCCCCATTAATCCTGCAGAATCTTTATAACTTATCTTTGCGCAACATAGTCGGATTCCATTAACCATGGCAGTCTAACATTTTTACTTTACCTCTAAGGAATTACACCTAGACTAAGCTGAGTAGTGAACACAAAACCGGCGAGGCACTGGGGGCATGCACCCCTGGTGACGCGCGGCTTGACACAAGTGGGAGGCGAAGGATTGTGTGACGCCGCGCGCGCCTGGGTGTGGCTATGCGCGCCATTGCTGACGCCGACTACAACAACACACGCATCCGGCCATTACGTAGAAGCCACACCTGAAGTGGATCAACCTCCCCAATCACCAGGTAGTATATACCCCTAGACACCTAAACCATATACCCGAGGAGGACAAGCCCACACTGGAGCGCAGAAGCGTGCGGGACGACTCTGCATGTTACCCACTGCCTCGCAATCGTAACGCTGTTTGGTGGGATACTTACTTCTTATCGTATACTATTGGCCGGATCGGATCGCTTTAGTGCTTTGCCATCAATGCGTACATGTGTACTGCATTACTATGATCCAGGAACTATTAGTTGCACTTACAGTATAGAAACACGGTGACTACCACTAGCTGTAATTGTCATATCATGTTTACAAGACTCAGGCAATGTTTACAATACCCTTTTCAACTTATTCCTGGATCTGAATGTGTCAAAAAATCAAGAAAAAATAACCACCTCGTTATTCCGTAAAAAAACAGCCACCAACAACATACTACATTTCAACAGTTTTCATCCGCAACATTTAAAGAAGGGCATACCGTATAGCCAAATGCTAAGACTAAAAAGAAACTGTAGCGACCCACAGGATTTTAAAATACATGCAAAAGAATTGACAAACAGACTGAGAGCAAGAGGCTACCCTAAGAAGCAAACAGGATAAAAACTTAACATCAGTGGCGACACATTTTATGAATTTTCACGGAAGTCAATGCACAGGGGTCAGAATATTTGGTCTTGAGAAGATAGTTACCCCATCCTACTGCAAAAGGAATCCAGATGGATATACAACCTGAATTCCATGACACCAACAGGAATAAACGAGGAGTTGTTGTTTACATGATTCTACAAAAAGGCATAACACTCCCGTGGATTCTGGCAACAATAGCATGGCATGCAATACATGGTGAGATCGTAAAGAACAAATGGGACATCCAGTAGTGAGTATCACAACTTAATAATTATCAATAATTATTGTGATAATTATCATAATGATAGTTATTGTTATTATTATTGTTATTATTATTTATCTTTACTTTTTATAAAAGAAACATGGGCAAAGTTATATTTTGTGAACTCGCGTAAGAAGGCAGAGCCATTTTGGCGAATGCCTGGCTATACTGCATAATAATCATTGTGGGCAAAGGCTGTAAACTAAAAAATTGCACGGGTATTCACATGTTTGGCATGCAATTATTAATTTTTTCTTTTTGTTTTTCACTCAGCACAATCACCAGAAGGACACATCACCAACAGATATTAAGTAATTCAAGCATCTGCATGGCTATCGACACAAAGATACATCTTACAGCACTTAGAACGGGGATTCTTCAACTATTGTCTTCATATGACTGTCACACATATTTTCACCTTTGAGAAGCTTAAATACCTGGGCTGCACTTTCACACACCACTCAGAGAAAACGGAAAAGAAAAAAGATAAAAGACAGAAATAACGAAAAGACATCAAATCCCATAAAAAGAGAGAAAAAAAGAAGATAACAAGAGAAGTCCGTTCACTGGTCTCCCTCGCATGCGCAACGCAGCGCATATTGTATAAGATGTACAACATCACCTGACTGTGGTAAATGTGTGGTGGATTGCAGACTGGAATAAATAAGATATTGATAAGTATGTATAATTCAACGGTATAAGCATATTTGGGAATATAGAGCTTAAAAAAATATATATTTAATATTTAAAATACCGGCCTAACAGATCGAAGGATTGTGTGTGTTGCACTTAGTAGACAAGCATGAATATCCTCACAGGTCATATATGGCAACGTGCCAAAAAAGTGTCACAAAGTGTTGGTTTATTACGTGTTCTAAATGGCATTTTACTGCAAGATGGGAAGACTGAAGAGTACACATCAAGTAAGAAAGAAGCGGAGCCGCCGGACATGAGAGTTCGGGCCGACATCGGGGCCGCCCAGGAGGGCAAGTATATATTTTATTTTTTTTATTGACTCGTGTATAAGCCGAGGTGAGGTGTTTCAGCAAATTTTTTTGCTTATACACGAGTTCTCTACAGTAATTAAATGATAATTTCTTTCTGTTTCTATTATTTTTTTTTTTTCCCCATATAGTTTATGTATTTTGTGCATGCAACCACCTTTTAAAGACTTTTTTAGAAACCTCACATTTAATTCTTGGTATTTTTATTTATTTTTTATTTTATTATTATGCCTCTCAAGATCCCGCACTTAGCTGTTGAAAGTTGCCCCCGCTTAAAAGTTCCTAGTGTCATGATTTGTCGGTCCCTTTAAATCATATTGATGAATGATACTTCAAGGTGAATGATGGTGGGGACATTGTTAGCTTACAACCCTATAATATTTTGCAATTCCTTATCTCCTCCCATAGGGACTCTATATTCTATATTTTCTTCTCGACCAACGTCTTCACAAATCGGATGGACTTTGAGCCCAATATTCACCTATAAACAAACCCCTGTCTTTTTAATTTATAAACACTTGTTACATTGTTAGCATGCCCATCATTATCCCTTGTCAAGCCAGGGTGTCTCGCTGATGTCCCATACAGGGGGGGTGAGTCATTACATTCCCCCAACATTAAAGACTTCCCTTTGGGTATTTGCCCAAATCTTGTTTTCGATGCTCCTGGGCATTGAGTGTTAAATGCCCTGGTCATTTGTTTTTTTTTCCTAGCCTATTCCTTTTGGCTTCTATTAACTGAAGCTTTACTGAACAGCTAACAGTCTTTTCTCATACGTATGAATGTCGTAGGTTTTATCTCTATTCTTAAAACTTTTTAACTCTCTCGTCTTTCTCTATTTTGTACATTTCGTCATGCCCCCCACACATCCCTAGTTAAAGCTCCTCCAGCCTATGAACCATCTTTTCCCCTAGCACACAGCCGCGCCCTGGTCCCTAGCAAAGAACTAGTATGCTAGCCGACAAAGAAGTCAGCTCAGTATCTCCATGACCAGCTCTTCTTTCACACACACCATGTAACTAACACAGTTTTTGTATTTATCCACAGAAGTGTACGTGAAGTTTCTCTCATGATCTTGGCAAGGAGAGGTCTATATAAATTTTCTGAGTTTTTGATACAGAAAGGATATTGTTTTAATCTTAGAATCTTACTCAATATTTAATGGCTCCAAACTATGCAAATCTTTTAAGCCAACCACGCATTTCTTTTAATAACTTTCACAGCAATGTAATCCCCTACCAAACAGACTAATCCCAAACCGTACAAATCATTGGGTTTAAAATGCAAGACGAAAAAATAACTATTTACAGAATAATATCTGACTTCATATATTCATACTGTAGGAGTGAGTCACTTGCCATTTACGAGCTTCAATCAACAAAGACTTGACTTAGACAATACGTTCCGTACGAGTATTAGTCATGCATGTGTCAACCATCAGACGTAATTTTCTTTTACCACTTGGCTGCTTATGTGGGAGGGATGCGAGAAATAAAGGTTGAACATTAATATGTAGAAAATTCATGTAGAATTTTAGAAGTTCTGTAATTTGATAAATGTTATTTTTATCATTTTGTAATGTTAGTCATAATTTATGAAATAAAGCTTTAATAAACACCTTCAGGGGTTTTTTTATTTTCCTGTTGATTATCTTCTCCTTCCATAGCCATAATCCTTTTTTATTTTTTTTCCATTTACAAAGTTATATGAGGGTCTTGGTATCTTTTGGACAAACTGGAATTTTCAGTGGTACTATTATATATTATCGGGAACATGGAAAATTTTCCATCCAATCTTGTGAAATTGGCTAGAAAACACAGTTTACAAACAACAGTACAACCATTTTCCCGCTGAATTTGGTTTGTATACTTTCACTGTGCTATCCAGATGAGACATCCCTTTCATACGTGGTGTATGGAAGATGAGCACAGCTCAATTTTTTTTTGAGGGATAAGATATGTTTTCATTGATACTGTTTAGGTTAAACCTTTGAACAACCACTTTTTTTCACAACGTTCATAAGACACAAAATGCGTAAGTGTCAACTTTGGAATTTTTTTTTTTCCATACAACTGTTATGGAAAGGGATAATAGTCTTTATAATTGATAGAACGGACACTTTACCACTCAGGATACCTAACATTTTTTGATTATATGTGTTTTTTAATTTTATAAAGTTTTTTTATAAAAAATAAATCACATTTAGTGTACTTAACGACTAGGAACTGATCTACAATTATATATTAAGTGACCATTACATTAGATGGGCGATATCGCTTCTAAGATTCTAACTTCGTTTAGGAATCACTAATATACTGATTCGCCCACGAAGAGCCGAAGTTTAGCTGATTCGGGCGAGAACGAAGTTGTTTTATTTCCTCCTCATGTTTGCTGCTAAATGGGGGCGCGAAAACACATGTTCCATGGCGGCAGAGAATCTCCCGGGTAAGGATAAAGTGACACCCTCTGGTAAGCCATCATGCGCACAGCCAGGCTTATGTGATGTCCAAACAAGACGCCTATAAAATCCAGCCATTTTCTATCTCATCTCTCAGCAACCTTCACACTGCCATGTTGTAGCGTCGCAGCTCGCTCTGCTATTTTCCGTGCGATTCTTGCATGCAAGTCCCTCGCTGTTCTCTGAGGGGGATCTGTATACCCCAAATTGCAGTTCTATTAGTGACAAAATCGAATCAGGGAAAGAAATTCTGCTTTGACCATTAATGATATCTGCATTAGTGCAAGACCTGTCAGTATTGTGGGGTAACTTATTCATAACCGCACCATTGCAATACCTTTGGGGGCTCTAGTTTACAGCCAGATTTACACCGTGTCAAATCCACATTTTTTATAAACCACTATGTCAGACAGAAATGGCAGTGAGCATGCAGAGGGGCAGCACAGTAAGGGTGTCGCAGCAGGGTGACTCTCTGTGAGGCCAGAAATGGCCGTTGCCACTAGAGCAGTGTGTGTGATCCAACACCCAAAGTTGTTGAATGTTGAAATAGGTCATCCCCAATTCTCAAATAAACATCATGACCACCCCATACCAGAGTCCGTTGGTTCCTCTAAAACCACAATTTAGTTGCCCGGCCCAGGACAGGCAGCGGCCCTCAACCTGTCCCTCAACCAGGCTCTGTCTGTTTCTTTTTCCTGCAGGAAAAGCCAGAAGAGCTACGGGTGGTCTGGGCTCATGTGCCACTACTACTCAGCGAGGACCGAGTTTTGAGACATCAGCAGCTGCTTTCTGCACACAAGTGAAGGGTTGGGTCGACTTCTGCGCTTCCTGCGTAGGCAGGCTGCTGGATACTGACTCGTGAGGAGAGTCATTGACAGGGAAACACAAATTGCCGGATGTAGTCGGGGATTCATCCTCGTCGGACGAAGTGTTTGTCGCTTTCGGAGCCGGTCCAAGTCGCTACTGTGGCTTTGAATAAGCAGGGTGGCAGCAGTGCTATGGACGGGATCCAACGTCCGCACGGTACAAATCCTGATTCGCAGGCCCCATAATATAGCGTGGCACAGGGGCTCAGTGGGCAGCGCGTAGTAGCGCTCAGGCAGTAGCTGTAGGGGCGGTAAATTACCACCTCAGCGCGTGGCAATTTTTTTTAAAGACACCCGAGGAGCGAGTGTGGTTATAGGCCATATCTTGTGGGCAGAAAGTGAAGCGTGGCCCGGGAGCTAACCGTGGCACCACGGCCCTGCGCCCAACACATGCAGCGTACCATTCCCAATTTGCATGCGAGAAACGGGTGGCATGTGGTCCATCTTGTCAGGCAAGCAACAGCAAGCGCAGCAGGCAAGCCCTTAGGTGGCACACTGCTGTTTGAAAAAAGGAAGCAAGTCAAGGCTCTGGGCATCATCTGCCGAAGGGACTGTTTCGTCTTTGATGTCTGTATGCCCCTGCTCCCTCACTAACTAATAACTCACTAGCATGGCACCAGCAGTCGTTGAGGCGAGGCGATACAAGAGAACAACTCTATGCGTCCAGCAGCCATCCTAAGGTTCAGAAGCTGACGTGCTCTTGTCGAAGTTGTTGGTATTTTTTACTGCCGGTCTCTCCCCTTTCCAATCGTGGACTCGAACCCTGAGAGAAATAATGTGTTTGTACCGAACCGAGTTGGAAGTTCCACGACGCAATTTTTTTTTTCCAAAAGGCACTGCCAGCCTTCACCATTATTACAACAGAAGGTGGGCCAGTCCTTGAGTATTAATCAGTTCTTTCCAAGGTGCACGGCCTCACAGACATGTGGAGAGCTGGGTAATTATGGTCCAGGGCCCGGATGTTCCTGCACCAGTGTCCGCCTCTCTCCTCCGTCTCCTCCTCCTCCTTCTTCACCACCTCACCTCAGCCTCCACAATTGCTGCTTGTCCAGTCACAAGTTACAACTCATGTTGCGGGCAGGGGCCACAGCCAGCGGTTGTCAAGCAGTTTCATACACCTTGGTTTCGGGGGCAATGAAGTCACACAGGGAGGGACTGTGCTTCGCTGTCAATGCAAGAAGAAATCACAATGTGTTCGGCTGTCTCCGCGACAGAACTAAAATCGGATCCATGGTGACAGACAATGGGGAGGACATGGTGTCGCCGCTGTTGGCTGTGCATCCGACACTATGATGGTCCATGCGCCCTGCATGGCGCACATGTTTCAATCTGGTAGTCAACAAATTCTGAAGTCTTACAACCCATTGCAAGACATTCTAACAATGGCCAGGACACCTGTGCACGCACTCAGCCATTCTTACAAAGCCAAGCAACAACCCCTCCTCGAGTTGCAAGCGTCAGAAACGGCCTACCCCAACTAGTCTGATATTCGATGTTCCATCAGCCGTTTGAACTCCCGGATGTTTTCCACAGTCCCCCCTTGAAATTGATATGCAATGCAGACTATAGTATACTACTCCCCTGTTTAACTTTGATGTGCAGTCTAATCAGTAGCCCTTCGGTGACCCGTGCCCTTTACCAGGTGATAAACGCAGGCCCTTTGAAGAGGCCACATTATTTTTGTCAGTCGCCAGGACTGCGGGATAATAACGTCATTCCAACTGCTTCATTTCCTGAACTCATGCTGCAAAATATGTCTCTGGTCAGGGCAATGAGAAGTGGAGACTCTCATTGTCCCAATGATTCTGCTGGGGGCTGAACGGAGAGGAGGAGGCATTGGAGGCAGCAAGCAGAGTCTGGTGCAATTTGTGGTTTTTTGCACTCAGTTGACAAGGAGGAGGAGGAGCAGAGCATCCGGAGGAGGTAAATAGAATGAGCAGATGACCTCAGAGCAAGCCGTGGAAGTATACTGTGGATATGGATACCTGGAGGTCCCTCAGAGTCCCACTTACGCATGATGGCCTGCACATGCTGCTTTCGTCCTAACTAGTTACAGCTGGAACTAGCTCAACATTCCAGCATACGGGATGACTTTATGGCTCACACAACACCCTCTGGACCCCTCACTACTGGTCCAAAATGAGTGATTTTTTTCCAGCGACTGAGAGGAAGGAACAACTGGCATACTATCTAGAAATCCTGAGCACACAGTTGGCCACTGCCTTGTGCGCCATTGTCCATCCTCTGTCAGGTCAGATTGGGGATTCCTGGCAGTCATTTGCTCACGTACTACTACAGACCCACGGCTTGCATGTGAGGAGCTGGGGGGGAGAAGGTCATTAGCATTCCAATCAACAGTCGCTTAAGCCTGGATTCCTTTATCTACGCAATTTCCTTCACCCCCGGCTATGAGATGGGGCATATTATAATCTTTAAAGATATTTATGCAAATGACTTGTTGTGTTTCTCACTGTGAGCATGTTTATTTCCCTAAGTAAAGTCTCAAATAGAATCAAGAGAAAACCGCTATTACCGTATTCACACGAAAATATGCTAACAAGCAGAAAGGTTATAGGAGACCTTTTCCGTCAGGTTAGACCGTGTTCTTACTTGATTGGTATAAATTCGTGCGAGGATAATGTGGGGGACGTGTTGTCGGTGGGTCAGGAGGTGGCGTTCCAGAAAGAAGCGCGGGGATAAAGTGGCCAGTAAGAGGGGCAGAAGACAGAAACATAGTGGTAAAGGTGAGATATTGTAACGCGGGAAGTAAGTAAGAAGGGTGGTGACCGGCTCTTTGTCCTCCCCGAATGACTTCCTCCTCCTCCATAGGTCTCCATGAAGACAATGGACCCTTACCATCAGGGTGGTGGCTCTAATTAGGTGCACAGCACTTTACCACCTGATGTAGAGGATCCCATGGACTACTGGGGGCAGCCAAACCTTGATGCGTTGGCCTACAACTTGCGTGATTTTTGCAGTATGAGAAGCTGAATCCTCTGTCCGCGATACTCAGTAGTGTGGCATCATAGCGGGTGTATCAGTGCTGCGAGAGGCCATCGTTAACTCACCTCCAGGAGAACCGCATTGTCCACCCGTAATGTGGAGAGACTGTTCCTTTTGTCAAGATGAAATAAGGCACTGGGATCGTGCCAGGATTTCAACTCACCAATGCCTAATGCATTCAGATTAGATCAAGCCATGACGCCTCCGGAGCAGTGTCCGTTCTGTATTAACCATTAGTTACCATTGTTTTTTTTTCCACTGTTCCCCTCAGCAGGAAGATTCTGTTCCTACAGCGTCGCAGGCGGAAGGTAGGAACAGCTCGTTTTCGTTGTGCATTTTACATGATTTTGTCCAGAGTAGTGTTCGTGGTTTCTCTTAGCGGTTCTAGCAAGTATCTGCATTCGTAGGAGATAGCGGCGGTGCTTGTTTTGAATCATTGGGACTAAGCAAGTTTCTCTCTAGTCAGTACTTTTTATGCTTTTCTAAATTTCTACTTTTACGGCTCGTAGTTGAATCTTATTCACGTGATTCTGTTCCCGCCTGCTCTTTCAATAGCAGAGTCTCGAAGCCGCAAGATATATAGAAGATTACAGTAGAATGTGCACCCCGCCTGATATAGCTCTCTGAGGGGGGGAGGAATTAGAAGGGAAGAGACAAGTCAGAGATCGATTACGGTTCGTGTGTCAGTGAATAGAGGACAGTAGTGGGAGACAGGGTAGGGGCATAGGGGGTGGGAGAGAACCTCAGCGGAATTATAATCTTTCATGAATAATTTTGTTTTTCCGTTATTTGCGTTTTCTGTTCTGAGGCTTCATGCGGCTCTTCGATTACCTCCTTTTATTGTATGCGTCAAGTTTGTCGCATTAACAGGGCAGACTCGGATTTTGAGAGCTTTATTCCTGCCAGTTTTTTATGATCGATCCCCCTCCGGTGTGGTGAACACCGATCAGTGCAAGGTTGGCGAATGAGAGCACGGGTGGGATGGAAGGAGGCCTGAGGTTATGTGGATTCTAGCTGTTTAGGTTCCGTTCAGCCTTAGAGTTTTTCCCCTAACATGCCTTAGCAGAATATGGTGCATGTATGCCATTTGAAGGTTTCTACTGTGTGCTTCCTGGCCTCTCTGCGACATATTCGGATGTTAGAGAGTTGTGTAGCTCTGTTTAACTACGTCCTGTATCTTGAGTTCTTCCGAGAGAGGAGTTATCCGTGTGGCACCTTGGTAGGATGTCTTTCCCCCTGGGTGGGGGGGTTGAGTGGGTTGACGACGTAACGGTATTGATTACACAACGGAACGTCATGAGTGTTGTGAACTCACGGGCTGAAGGGAGTGTAAAGGTTAGAGGGGCAGGTGTGGATAAGGAAGCCTATTGTGTCAAGGTACCTATGGTAGAAATTTTTCCTGTTTATCCTAGTTTTTTATATTTGGTCCACCAATTGGGGAGAGAAGCTAGAAGAGGGGGAACTGTCGGCGGTGCTGACCTTTTCGTCCTAGGTTGCTAGTTGAATGAGAGCGGGTTAGCGTGAGAGGAGGGACTGAAAAGTTCTGTGGCGCCTTATTTATGAATAGCGGTCTTCAGGTATTATGTTGTCAATTGCTACAAGTTTGTGTTTACTGTGGCGTTCAGGTATTTAAGTCTTGTTGTTAAGAGTGTCGCCCAGTGGGGGCGTGTCGGTAATGAGGTAGCTGGTGGTTCTTCGTGACGGAGTGAGCCTCTGTTTTTCAATGCTTCATCTCTCGGAGTTGAGATGTGAGAGTGAGAGAGCTGAGGAATCTAGCAGTGACGGGGAAACGGGGGAGGGGGATTGCAAGATATTTTGATGAGGGTCCCGAGCATCTCGATTATAATGGTTGCAAAACAGTGTTTTCACGCCTTGTTCCCAGGGATATTTATTTTCAATTTTTCTGTTTCTTATTCCGTTCCTACAAATCACCAGATGCTTCACTTTCCACTCTTTGTCCTAAGTGTCGGTTCTCATCCACAGCCCGTTATCGGGACTAAGGAGAGGGATGGGGAGTTAGTCGCTGTCGCTTAGTATTCCAGGACTAAGGAGGACACGTGCGTACGTTTTGCGGTTTTCCGTAGGCGAGCGTTTAGTGACAAGGCAGAGGAGAGGGACTGTGCAATCGTACGAGTACGTCGGAATCGAAAGTTATAGACTAGGATTTTTATGTTCCACCAATATTCGACATGGTGATTTTTGCATTCTGTCAATTCTTGCGTAATTGCCTGAATTCCTGATCGTTGGCATCCTCTGTACTATTAGAGAAGACCTGATGCCACTTGGCTAGTCCAAATTGGATTCCCATCATGATGTCATGGCATGGCAGTGTGCACTCCCTCAAACAGTGTGACACTTCTAACCCCCAAGGAGTATATCTGTAACAATACTGAGAAATAAAATAAGGAGTTGAAAGAAAATGGCTCACATGGGAAATAGAATTCCCGAGAGCCCAAAGCTGGAGGCGGAGGATTGTGTCGGCCGCCGCGCCTGGGTTGGCATCGCGCCATTGCATCCGCCGACATCAACAACCACGCATCCGGCCATTACGTAGCACACCCCTGGACAGGTGAAGATCACTCTCACCCAATCACCACGGTATATATATACCGCCTAGAACACTAAACCATATACCCTGAGAAGCCACACTTGAGGCGAACGCGTGGGCTCGCATCTCCCCCTCATCTAACTTGGTGATATACTTTATTTATTACATTGCATATCGCTGCATTGTGCTTTCCATGGACATGTGTATTGATTATTGATCCTAGATATTTTTGCTTCATTTAGCCACGGGTACATATTTGCACAAACCAGTCATGTTTAACAATACACTTTCAACTTCCTAAGATACCAAGCATAATTTATTCTGATCTGTAAATAGTGGGGGAGAAAGTTCGATGCATGTTTTTTCATGCCTGCAACACGCACAACATTTGTTGTGCTGTTTTTAAGTGTTTTTTACAGTGTAGTTTTCATTAGTAATAATAAAGTTTTTTCATTGCAATAAATATTTGATTCAAGACCATTTCTCTATACACATCACACTTTTTTTCTTGAAGTAATATGCACATTGGGATGTGTGGCACATAGTTTGCCTTTATCTTCTCTTGTTGTATAATTGTTTTGGGCTCTCGGGAATTCTATTTCCCTTTGAGCCTATTTCTTTCAACTCCTTATTTTTATTTCTCAGTATTGTTTACAGATAGTACTCTTGGGGTAGAGTGTCACACTGTTTGGAGGAGTGCACACTGCCATGGCCATGGACATCATGCTAGGGAATCATTTGGACCACCAAGTGGCATCAGTCTTCTCTAATAGTACAGAGGATCCACAGATCAGGAATTCAGGCATATTACGCAAGAATGGACAGAATTGCAAAAACACATGTTCGAATATGGTGGAACATAAAAAGCCTAAAGAGTACATAAAACAGGGCATCAATGCCAAGAGGTCTACGCATTCCAATCTGTCCATCATGGGAAGTAGAGAAACATTCAAATCACCTGGGAACAAGGCTTGACACAATTTTTCCACCATACTAATCGAGAGCTGCTCACCACGATAGAGCACTCTTCTAGCAGGTTAAAAATAAAATCCGAAACTAGAATCAACTAACACAATATTCAACCTACAGAGCCAAGTTATTCCGTTTCAAACAAATTAAAGGAACGTTGGAAAAATATGAAGAAGGGACATAAAGAAGGCAAGAAAAGAAATTTAATAGAGATAAGAGGATTATCATCTCAAAAGGGAATACAAATGGGTCCACAAGGGCAACAAACGCAGATTAGACAGAATTCCACCCGCAACAGTCTCCTCAGATCAATAATACAATGACACAACATACAATTGGAATCAGCTCGAGCAATTTTTTAATCAACTGATCCAGCGATGTGGATCAGGCCCAAAAAGATCAATAACAAAACAAAAAGAGTCCGAACACAGAGAAATATCACCAAGTCACAAAACAAACGAACGCTATTACTGACGATAACACCACAGGTACATGGTAATACAGAGGACACCTTTACAAGTCATAAATCTGTCCTCACATCAACTTACAGAAATGAAATATTGTCCTGCAAAAAGGCCTTACCTTTTCTCCATGCAAAAATTAGACATTTCATTTTCATAAAAGACTATACATTTTTTGCAGAACACTTACTTAGGGTATTTATGGATCTACTGGATCTGTTAATAGAGAATGAAGAATGACCACCTAAACAGGAAGGTAACAATTTCCTAGCTTCTACCATCCTCAGTCTACCCCCCTCACTGGTTTGTGGCCCGGCCATTAATGTGTTCTTCCATACAGTCCTACAGGACATCAATCACTATGCATAGATAACAACCGGACAACATAATTTCCAAACAGGAGGAAGAAGCTAAAGCACTCAGCCTCAAAAAACATCATAATCAAGGAGCAACCAAAGAGGTTACGTGGTCTGGTGGGCAGTGGAGGATTAAATTAAAGATGCAAAAAACCAACTGAAAACCAAAATTCTATTTCAGACTTCCATCCAACCCGACAACCACCTTTTAAATGCAAAATTGATCGGCTGATTTCCGAGGCTCTACACCAAATATAATCATAAAAAGAAGCTCCATCTTAAAGTTGATGCACCAGTACCCCAACTTTCTACTCTGTCCCAAAAATTCACAATCCATGTCAAAAAAACCGCCAGGTTAGCCGATTGTAGCAGGAATAGGAGGCTGTTTTGCGAACGAGTCTGTATTTATCTCTATTTTTTCTTACAGCCCATGGTTTTACAACTGGAATCCTACATACAGAGACTCCATGCATTCAATAGAACAACTGCAAGAGATTGAAATACACTCTGAAGTCCTCCTGGTGACAATGGACGTTGAATCGTTGTATACGAATATGCCCATGACATAGGACTCAAAGCAGTGGTACCATTTAACAAACAAGTCAACTCTGATCGTAGCATGATTCCTTATCCTAGACTTACTACTACTCCACTTGCAATAAAAATCACAATTATTAATCTTTGATCAGGTCTACTACAGACAATATCAGGCACGCAATGGGTGCGTGCTGTGCCCCTCCTACGCGAATCTCTTCTTGGATGGGGGAGGAGACCACGTGCACCCATTGCCCATTTTCAATCCAAGTACTCAATGGTATCGTTTTATAGATGAATATCAATCTTTCTTTCTGTGGCAGGGCCCAACATGCAAATGCTTGGAATTTATAGAAGAATTGAATACAAAACACCATCAATGTAAAATTGACGCCTTATATCTCCAACCATCTGTGTAATTCCTGGATCTGAATGTGTCAAAAATCAAAGAAAAATACCCACCTTGTTATTCCGAAAAAAACACCCACCAACAACATACTACATTTCAACAGTTTTCATCTGCCAACATTTAAAGAAGGGCATACCGTATAGCCAATGCTAAGACTAAAAGAAAACTGTAGCGACCACAGGATTTTAAAAAAATACATGCAAAAGAATTACAAACACTGAGAGCAAGAGGCTACCCTAAGAAGGTGATCTCCCAGGCATATATGCGAGTCACTAAAATTAATAGGGACACGTTACTAACACCAAACCCAGAAAACCAAAAAAGACAATGAGGTAAACTCATCACCACCCTACACAACCAATGGCAAGATCTATATCAAATCTTGGTAAAACTGGAATCATTACTAAAGAGTGAGCCCACACAAGGAGTTCATTAATATAAGACCCACAATCACGGCCAGAAGAGCAAAAAATCTTAAAGATCACCTCACAAGAAGTCACTTCCCCCGACCCATCTCTAACACTACAGGAGGTCATCGAATTAAAGGAACATATGCCTGTGGCGAATGTAATATTTGCCAGTACATGGCACAGACACATTCATCAATCCAATTACAAAAAGGAATACAAACTAAGAGACTACATAAACGTCAACAAGAAGTGTATATATCCTTCATATGTACTTGCCCCAAAATTTATGTGGGACAACTAACAACCCCTAAAAAGAAAAATTCCCAACAACATTTTTTCCTTCCTTCCTCCATCAACATGGCCAAAAAACATTTCAAACAGGATAAAAAACTTAACATCAGTGGCGACACATTTTATGAATTTTCACGGAAGTCAATGCACAGGGTCAGAATATTGTGTCTTGAGAAGATAGTTAACCCCACCTACTGCAAAAGGAATCCAGATGGATATACAACCTGAATTCCATGACACCAACATGAATAAACGAGGAGTTGTTGTTTCCATGATTCTACAACAAGGCATAACACGTCCCGTGGATTCTGGCAACATAGCATGCATGAATACTGGAGATCGTAAAGAACAAATGGACATACGTAGTGTATCCCCCCTTATTTCCATTTATTGTGATATTTCATAATGATAGTTTTTGTTTTATTCTTGTTTTATTATTATATCTTTACTTTTATAAAAGAAACGATGGGCAAAGTTTATATTTTGTGAACTCGCGTAAGAAGGCGAGCCTTTTGGCGAATGCCTGGCTTACGGCATAATAATCATGTGGGCAAAGGCTGTAAACTAAAAAATTGCACGGGTATTCACATGTTTTGGCATGCAATTATTATTTTTTTTCTTTTTTTTTTCCCTCCGCACAATCACCAAGAAGCCACATCACCAACAGATATAATAGTTCAAAGCATCTGCATGGCTATCGACACAAAAGTACACTCTTACAGCACTTAGAACGGGGATTCTTCAACTATTGTCTTTCATATGACTGTTCACACATATTTTCCACTTTGAGAAGCTTATACTGGCTCACTTTTTTCCCCCCCCCCCCCCCCCACACAACCACTCAAGAAAACTGAAAAGAAAAAAGATAACAGACAGAAATAACGAAAATACATNNNAAATCCCATAAAAAAGAGAAAAAAAGAATTGAACAAGAAAAAGAAAAAAGGAAATATACAAGGTTTTTTCACGATTCACACCGAGACTCACTTTTATAATACACCCTTTTGCATATACATCTACTAAGTATATACAATTTCTTTTGTATATTGTTATATTTGGTACCATCCATATGCAGTTATTTTGGATCGAACACAATCCCATTAATCTGCAGGAATCTTTATAACTTATTCTTGCGCAACATATGTCCGGATTCCACTTAACCATGGCATTCTAACATTTACTTACCTCTATAAGGATTCACCTAGACTAAGCTACATAGTGACACAACCGGCGAGGCAACTGGGGGCATGCACCTGGTGACGCGCGCTGACACAAGCTGGAGGCGAAGGATTGTGTCGGCCGCGCGGCGCCTGGTGTGTGCATGCGCGCCATTGCTGACGCCGACATACAACAACACACGCACTCCGGGCCATTACGTAGCAGCACACACCTGAAGTGAGATCAACCTCCCCAATCACCACGGTATATAATATCCGCCTAGGACACTAAACCATACTACCCCTGAGGAAGCCACACTTGAGGCAGAACGCGGGGGGCGCTGCATCTCCCCCTCATCTAACTATGTGATATTACTTTATTTATTTACATTGGCATATCGCTGGCTTGTGCTTTCCATGGACATGTGTATTGATTATTGATCCTGATATTTGTTGCACTTCATTTAGCACGGGCTACATTATTTGCACAACCCTTCAATGTTTACAATACACTTTTCAACTTCATAAGATACCAAGCATAGATTTTATTCTGATCTGTAAATAGTGGGGGAGAAGTTCAGAGCATGTTATTTTCATGCACTGCACACAGCACAACATTTGTTTGTGCTGTTTTTAGTGTTTTTAAGTGTAGTGTTCATTATAATATAAAGTTTTTCATTGCAATAGATTTGATTCAAGCCATTTCTCTATACACATCCAACTTTTTTTTCTTGAGGTATATTGCACATTGGGATGTGTGGCACATATGAGTTGCCTTTATCTTCTATTGTTAGCTGCTTTTGATAAGGGGAACGAATGTGGTGAGGCAGCCATGGAGACGACTTCCATGATTAAGAGCGACAGTATGGGGCATTCATTTGCGCTGCTGTGATTGCCACTTCAGGTCTCCAGCATAGCGGCGACAGATGGGCCGAGTTCCACTATGTATCTGGTGAAACACCTGAAAATTCTGCCTGCACAGCTCGTTTGATAAGGGGATGTGTGCTACATATCCTCTCGTGCTCCAGCGTCTGGGGTATAGAGAGTTGAAATGAGACATTGGTGGACGCTGTGAGGATCGTGGAGGCAAAATGGGACGGAAACAGCAGGGGCAGCATGCATGGATGCCTCTGAGGCTGCCTAATCTTGGGATGGAGCTGGCGGCCCACTGCCAGGCGAGATTTCGCCTGTCCAAGCCCCTGTCTCGCTCCTCCCCACCCAAAATGGGCCTGGGGGCCAGAAGCGTTTACTTTTGAAAAAAATTATAATTTTCAAAGCAGGGCCGGGTCGTTTGAAATTTCACCTAGGATAATGGAGTAGCATAGTGGTTCTATTTTTATTGTTTTTAATTACGGAAATGGTTCCATGATTAAGAGCGACCTATGGGGCATCCATTTGCGCTGCTATGATTGCAACTTCCGTCTCCAGCATGGCGGCGACAGAGGGCCGGTTCCACTATGTATCTGGTGAAACACCCTGAAAATTCTGCCTGACAACCAGCTTGTTTGATAAGGGGACGATGTATGGGAGGCAGTGAACTAGTAGTAGATTAAGGTGCTGCAGTTAAAATCTATATTAGTTGGGATGGAGCTGGCGCTCCGCTGCCAGCGAGCTTTCACCTATCCAAGCCCCTGTCTCTCTCGCTACTCCCCAAAAGCACTTCAAGAACCTTTTGTATAAGATCAAGTGTAGTAGCGTTCTTATAAGTTTGGGATATGGGGTAAGGGAATGTAACAGATGCGCAAGAAGCTGCTGAAATAATCTTCGTTATGATAAAAGTTTGCCGTATATTTTGTGGATTACACTGCGGGTGGCAACAAAGTTAGCAAGTTTGATGTGGAAGCCATGAAAACAACTGAAATTCTGCCTGACAACAGCTCATTTGATAAGGGGACCATGTATGGAGGCAGTGAACTAGTAGTATGATTAAAGGTCGCAGTTAAAACTATGTTGTATTGATCTTGAGATGGAGCGCTGCTCTCCGCTGTCAGGCGAGCTTTCGCCAATCCAAGCTCCTGTCCTCTAGGCTACTCCCCAAACCTCACGGTCTCGAACCTTTTGTATAAGATCAGTGTAGTAGCGTTCTTATAAGTTTGGGTTATGGCGGGTGAGGGAATGTAAACAGATGCGGCAGAAGCGCTGAATAATATTGGTACAGGATAAAGTTTGCCAGTATATTTTGTGTATTACACAGCAGGTGGTCGACAAAGTTAACAAGATTGATTGGAATCCATGAAAACAACCCAAAATTCTGCCTGACACAGCTCGTTTGATAAAGGGGACCATGTATGGGGCATGAACTATGTAGATTAAAGGTACTGCAGTTAAAACTATGTTAGTTGGATCTTGAGATGGAGCTGGCGCTCCGCTGCCAGGCGAGCTTTCGCCAATGCCAAGGAGACCATGCATGGAGGCAGCTATATGGACGACTTTTGGAGGCAGCTATGGCGATGACTTGTGGAGGTAGCAAAGGAGACAACGTGTGGAGCCAGCTAAAAAGACGACATGTGGAGGCTGCTATGGAGACAATTTAATTTGGATAGTGCCTGTATGTGGCAGTCCAAAAAGTTTTCAAACCAAGAGAGCAGGTAGTGGTCCTCCAGAAAAATTAAATAGATTGAGTGCCTGTAGTGGCACTCCCAAAATTACTTAAAACAAGGACCAGGTAGGTGGCCCTCCAGAAAATTAAATACATAGTGTACTATAGCTAGAGCCATTGGCCCTGGCAAAAAATAGCCAGTTTCCTCTGCTTTAGTGTACAAAGAGAAGGATACGAGACAATGAGGAGGAGTATGCATACATTATTCAGGTTGAGCTTCTTTCACCTGGTGAGAATGAAAATCCGAGAAATCAAGGCTTTATTCATCTTGATAAGCGTCAGCCTGTCAGCGCTGTCATCGACAGGCGTGTACGCTTATCGGTGATGATGCCACCAGCTGCACTGAAACCCGCTCGGACAACACGCTAGCGTGCAGGCCGCAAGACCTCCAAGGCTCAGCGCCAGTTCGTGCCACTGTCCACTTTGAAACCCAGTAGTTGTAGGAGCTGTGGGGATCATTTAGACGTATGGTATGGTCAGCTACGTACTCCCTCACCATCTTTTTCTGTAAAGATCAGCTCCTACTCTGCTGCAGAATGGGGACAGGTGACAGTAACATTCGGTGGTGACATAAAACTGGCAAGGACTTGTAAAGCGTACCTCTGCCAGTGCTGGAAAAGTTTCCTGCTCGCCTACTCTCCCTCGCTACTTGTCCCGCAGAAGTACGCCCTCTGCCGCTAGCGCTGTCAGAAGGAAATACTGTTTCAAGCTGTGCACCAGGGCCTGCTGGTATTCATGCATTCTCACACTCCGTTCCTCTCCATGGATGAGTTTGGAAAGAATTTGTACCGTGGGTCCAGGAGAGTGAATACCCAGTAATCGTGCTGGAATAAATTCTTTGAAACGCGAGGGTCCGGATAGCAGCCTAGCATGAAATCTGCCATATGCGCCAGAGTCCCACGCGCAAGAATTCACTCCCCTCCTGGCCTGACTGCCCATTTCCTCCTCCTCCAACTCCTCCACTCCCTCTTCTTCTGCCATACACGTGACAGTGAAGGACTGAACAATGGTCCCCTCTTCTGTCTTCGCCAAACATTCTCCTCCTCTTCCTCCTCATCCTCCTCCACCTCCTCCGATATGCGCTGAGAACAGACCTAAGGGTGCTTTGTTATCAACAAGGGAATCTTCTTCCCCCGTCTCCTTTGACAAGCCAAAGCTTCCGACTTCATGCTGACAGAGAGTTTTTCAACAGGCCAAGCAGCGGGATGTGAGGCTGATAAATGGCGGCATCGCCACTGACCATCTTGTTGACTCCTCAAAGTTACTCAGCACCTGACAGATATCAGACATCCACGTCCACTCCTCATTGTAGACTTGAGGAAGCTGCTGACCTGACTACCAGTTTCTGGTGGAAGTTTGACATCTGGCAGTCTACAATCGCTCTGGCGCTGCTGGTAAACTCTGGATAACATGGTTAATGTTGAATTCCACCTCGTTGGGCACGTCGCACAACAGTTGGTGAGCGGGCCGTTGGAGGCGGCGCTGCGCTGCCCTGAGAGTGGCTGCATCTGTGCTGGACTTCCTGAATGCGCACAGATGCGGCGCACTTTCGTGAGCAAATCAGACAGATTGGGGTATGTCTTGAGAAACGCTGAACTATGAGATTTAACACATGGGCAGGCAGGCACATGTTTCATTCTGCCGAGTTGCAGAGCCGCCACCAAGGTTACGGCCGTTGGTCACACACAACCATGCCTGGCTTCAGGTTCAGCGGTGCCAGCCACAGTTCGGTCTGGCGCCGTGATGCCCTGTAATAGCTCTTGGCGGTGTGCCTTTTATCGCCTAGGCTCAGCAGTTTGAGCACCGCCTGCTGTCGCTTAGCGACGCACTGCTGCTGTGCTAAGCTCAACTGATGGCGCCATGCCCACGGATGGTAAATTCGGAGGAAGAGGTGGAGGATGGTGGGGGAGGAGGAGGCAAGTAGGCCTTTGAGACCTGGACCGAAGTAGGTCCCCGCATCCTTGGCGTCGGCAGTATATGAGCAGCCCCCAGGTCACTCGGTCCCAGCCGCTCCACCAAGTTACCCATGTGCCGTCAATCGATATATAGTTGGCCCTGCCGGCAGCACTCGACCACATGTCCGTGGTCAGGTGTACCTTGTCAGAAACGGCGTTGGTCAGGGCACGATGATTGTTCTCTGACACGTCCTTGTGCAGGCGGGCTGGGATGGAACATCGGGAAAATAGTTGGCGGCTGGGGACCGAATACCGAGGGGCGGCCGCCGCCATAGGGTTCGAAAGGCCTCGGTCTCTACCAGCCTATAGGGCAGCATCTCCAGGCTAAGCAACTTGGAATGTGGACGTTGAGGGCTTGGGCATGTGGGTGGGTTGGTGCTATACTTCCTTTTGCGCTCCAGCCTCTGGGGTATGGAGAGCTGAACGCTCTGGTGGATCTGTGGGAGATCGTGGAGGCGAGATGGTTTTTCGCACGGGATGGTGTTTGGCCGTGGTCCTGGGCAGGTGGGCTGACTAGCAGATTGACACAGGGAAGGAGCAGTGGTGTGCCCGGCCGGAGGTGAACGGGCTTGGTGCCATTGATGGGGTGTTTAGCATTCATATGCCTGCGCATACTGGTGGTAGTTAAGCTAGTATGGTGGAACCCCTGCTGATCTTGGTTTGGCAAAGGTTCCACACCACAGTCCTTCGGTCATCCGGTGTTTCTTTAAAGAACCTCCAGACTTCTGAAAATCTAGTCCCCGCCACGGGAGCTTACTAACGGGCAACATTTGGGTGCTGATGCACCACTCTGGCCCCTGCTTCTCCGTCTGGCCCCACCACTGCCTCTTTCCAAACTGTTTCTATAGGACTCGCCTCCATCTCAGAGCACTGTGTTCACCCGGCCATATCAACCCAGCTGGTCTGTCACCTCATCATCCTCCGACCCCTCAGTCTGCTCCCCCCTCGGACTTCCTGCCCGACAACAACTTCACCACTGTCGTTTTCACACTTCTTCCACTACGTCAATAATGTCATCATCACCCACAGACTGCGACGGTGGAAAACCTGGGATCGGAAATTGCTCAGCAGCAACCGGACAAGTGGTTTGTGACTGTGGGAAGGGTCCAGTAAACATTCCTCAGAGTATGCCGTTTCAAATGGCCAAATTTTGCTGGGAGGGGGCAGACTGGGGGGACGGAGGCTGAGGTGGAGGAGCCTGGAGGAGTGCTGATTTTCGGTGACATGGGTGGACTGCGTGAAAGACTGACTGGTGGACAATGGCTAGAAGCATTGTCCGCAATCCACAACATCACCTCTTCGCACTGTTCTGGCCTCAACAGTGCTCTACCCCGAGTCCCAGTAACTTGAGACTATGAACCTAGGGAGTAGAGCTCTGCGGCGTTCCCCCTGCTCCCTCATCAGCAGTGGTGTCTCATTCCCCCGGACCACGGCCTCTGACCCCTGCAGTATTGGACGCCCCACGTCCACGCCCTCGTCCTCTACCCCTAGCCCTCGGGTTAAACATTTCAAAATTAAAGTGAACTTCAATTTTTTTTTTTGTTTTTTTGTTTTTTTTTTAAATAAAACGATGCTATCCTATTGCTATGGCTAGTTTCTCATCTACACTGACAGCACACAACTGGATTTTGTGCTGTGCCAGAGACTTTGAGTTATAAGATAAATAACGTAAAAAAATAAATAAATCAGCGACTGTGCCTATTCAAATCAAACCCCTAATAATTGTCCCACTTCGGTGTTTGGAGGTGGATATGTGTGTCCTAAGACTAAACCACGGTCGCAAGTCTCCCAGCAAATTCCTCACCATATGGTACTAGCTTGTACTAGTAATGCCAGCAAGCCCACGCCACAACAAACAAAAAAGGAAAATAATAACGCTATTGTAGGCCTAAATAAGCCGTTGGGGTTCTCCTATGGCTATTTTCTAGCCTACACTCAAAGCACACCGCTTTGACAGATAACTTTAAGTCTAAAAAGAAATCAAGTTAAAAAAAATAAATCAGCAGACTCGGCGTAATTCAAATCAAACCCCTAATAAATTTCCCACTTCAGTGTTTGAGGTGATATGTGTGTCACTAAGAGCTAACACAAGTCTCCCTGCAAATTAACTCACAATATGTACTAGCTGCCTCACTATAATGCCAGCAAGCCCAGCCACAAGGAAACCAAAAAAAAAGGAAAATATAACGCTATTGTAGGCCTAATAAGCTGTTGGGGTTCTCCTATGGCTATTTTCTAGCCCACCTCAAAGCACACTGCGTTGCCAGATTATCTGTGATGTTCTAAAAAGTAAATAAACGTAAAAAAAATAATCAGCAGACTCGGCGTAATTCAAATCAAACCCCTAATAAATTGTCCCACTTCGGTGTTTGAGTGGATATGTGTGTCAACTAAGAGCTAAACACAAGTCTCCCTGCAAATTACTCACAATATGGTACTAACTGAACTACTAATGCCAGCAGCCCACCACAAGCAAACCACAAAAAAAAGGAAAATATAACGCTATTGTAGGCCTAAATAAGCCGTTTGGGTTCTCCTATGGCTATTTTCTAGCCCACACTCAAAGCACACTGCTTGCAGATTACTGTAGTTCTAAAAAAATAAACGCTAACAAAAATAATCAGCTGACTCGGCGTAATTCAAATCAAACTCCTAATAAATTGTCCCACTTCGGTGTTTGAGTTGATATGTTGGTCACTAAGAGCTAAACACAGTCTCCCTGCAAATTACTCACAATATGTTACTAGCTGCACTAATAGCAGCAGCCCAGCCACAAGCAAACCAAAAAAAAGGAAATAAAACGTATTGTATAGCCCTAAGAAGGACTGTTGGGTTTTTGTAGAATCACTCTTGCCTAACACTATTCTAATATAACACCCAACGCTTTCCCTGATCAGCAGCAGCTCTCCCCAGCGCAATCCATACAGAGAATGGCGGCAGGGGCTAGTCTTATTCCAGTGGTCACCTGATCTGGCCAGCCAACCACTGCTATCGACGTGTAAGGGTACCAGACGTCATGCTGGGTGGAGTGCAGAGTTCTCCTGCTTGTGATTGCTCTGTTTTCTGCCCCCAAAATCAAACGGCGGGGATGCCATTTTCTCGAGCTGGCGAATACTCGTCCGAGCACAAGCAGTTTTCGAGTACGCTATCGCTCGACGAGCATCAAGCTCGGACGAGTATGTTTCGCTCATCTCTAATGATCACCACTTTTAAGGAATTAGTCCACTTAATTTGGGTGCAGCTTCTTCCCCTCAAACTTTCCTTCACTTATTCTCTATTTTAAACATTTCTATTTCTGGCACAATTTATACGCACATTTAGACCAACAAAAAGCAATCTACCAAGTTTATAAAACCTTCATAAATGAAAAAATGACTCGGACACAAGTAATTGGTGCTCCAGGTCTCCACAAATTATTCATGTCCCCACCACTTGGCCACTCAATATATGTGTCCAAAAGGCTTTACTGTCTATTAATAATCCCGTTCATCAAGTGATTAAGCAGTCCTGGTACTTACTTATAACTGTCTGTAACCCCTCCATCGATCTTTATTTACATGTCTAGGCACTATGAATACAATACACATCCTGCTTCCACCATCCCCCACCTTCTCCTTGTGTCTGTTGGTGAATGGACGTGAGAGATAGAGTCACAATGGGTCACCATTAGGACAGACTGAGAATGGAAACGAAAGACAAAACAGGCCTGAAGCTCTTAATCATACAAATTTACAGTACATTCAGGTAACATATACATGCAAGAATATGTCTAATAGAACAGATGTATTGAAGTGGCCAACTCCTTTAAGACTAGACACATTTCAGAGTAAACTGCTTCTTCTTCAGTATCATAAAGCAATCTCTGTTCTTAATCCTATGTTCTTCCACTGTATCCTCGACTGACATATCCCTTTTATATTCATGGGCAGTACAGACGTAGATTTACTACTTCATATAGCTTTTGCTGTTATTTACTACTTAAACCTGTTTAACTCCACCGGGATTTTCCATTGTGTCATTACATTTTGTACTTAGTATCGTTTGCAGATATGTTTAAAGCTGTTACGTTTGTCTTTCCAAGATAACATTTAATATTCTGTACTATGTACCGGAAGCAGCAAAAATGCCAAGAGCCACTTTTTCCAAACTTTAGTGTACAGAGCTGTATAAGGAGCATATTTTCATAAAAAAAACAGTTGATACATTAGGACATCTTGATATCCTTTTATTAAAATTTTTCGTAGGTAAGAAATCCACCAAACAGATATTTATTTGTATATTTTGATAGATTCGGCATTCTGGGAAATAAAAACATGTAGCCATATAGTGTTACATTTGTCTTGCTTTGTCCTTCTCTCTTCATAAGTTGGAGCAGAGATGCTGATACTGTTTATTTTGTTCTCTATAGTTATGTGAACACTGGTCCATTCCCTCCTCTGACACCATTGATTGAATTGTATCACATCTGTCTCTTTGCAACCATGCTCAATGTCTTTAAAGAGTGAACACGCTGTGATTGACAGGATCCTTCTCTTATCCCCTTCTGACCAGGATTTTACATATAAGCATTTCTGACCTGTACTCTTGCCTACAATAGATCAAATTAGTTTGAATCTTCAAAAATGGAGTGGAAGTGGGAAAAAACATCTTCAAGAAATATCACAAAATAATGATAACAATTTCTTTCCTAGGTATCACCGAAATGTAGGAGGTAAAAAAATACATATATGTACAGGTGCAATCGATAAAATGCACAACCCTTACCTCAGAGGACCTTTAACCACCTCACACAAGTGGGGGATTATCAACCCAATTCCATAGGGGCGGCTACACAGATCCAAGGGTATTTTAATTTTCTTTTCTATCCCCCACGAACGTGAAGATTAAGTCCCGTATCTGACCATTGTAATCTATGTTTGGTCAGAGAGGAGGAGCTGGGGCTGGAGAGTGTGTTTATACTAATCTCTACTCCGTCTCTCTGTCCCATGAGCAACAGACACTGTCAGCGAAGCTACACATGAACAGTAGTGAGCTGTAGTTTTTTTTCCTTTGTTCATCTAAGGGTTATGTTCATATTTCCATTAATATTCTGTTGCATTGCATTTACATAATCACAATGTGTGTACATTTGGTTTACTATTCACACATCAAATCCCATAAAAAGAGAGAAAAAAAGAAGATAACAAGAGAAAAGAAAAAAGGAAAGATATACAAGGTTTTTTCACGATTGACACACCGAGACTCACTTTTATAATACACCCTTTTGCATATACATCTACTAAGTATATACAATTTCTTTTGTATATTGTTATATATTGGTACCATCCATATGCAGTTATTTTGGATCGAACACAGCCCATTAATCTGCAGGAATCTTTATAACTTATTCTTGCGCAACATATGTCCGGATTCCACTTAACCATGGCATTCTAACATTTACTTACCTCTAAGGAATTCACCTAGACTAAGCTACATAGTGACACAACCGGCGAGGCACTGGGGGCATGCAAACCTGGTGACGCGCGGCTGACACAAGCTGGAGGCGAAGGATTGTGTCGGCCGCGCGGCGCCTGGGTGTGTGCATGCGCGCCATTGCTGACGCCGACATACAACAACACACGCATCCGGCCATTACGTAGCACACACCTGGACAGGTGAGATCAACCTCCCCAATCACCACGGTATATATATACCGCCTAGAGACACTAAACCGTATACCCCTGAGGAAGCCACACTTGAGGCGGAACGCGTGGGGCGCTGCATCTCCCCCTCATCTAACTTGGTGATATTACGGAATATGATGGCGCTATATAAATAAAGATTATTATTATTATTATGGAGGCAGTGAACTAGTAGTAGATTAAAGGTGCTGCAGTTAAAACTATGTTAGTTGGATCTTGGGATGGAGCTGGCGCTCCGCAGCCAGGCGAGCTTTCGCCAATCCAAGCTCCTGTCTCTAGGCTACTCCCCAAACAGCACTTCTAAGAACCTTTTGTATAAGATCAAGTGTAGTAGCGTTCTTATAAGTTTGGGATATGGCGGGTGAGGGGAATGTAAACAGATGCGCAAGAAGCGCTGGAACTAGTAGTAGATTAAAGGTGCTGCAGTTAAAACTATGTTAGTTGTTTCTTGGCATGGAGCTGGCGCTCCGCCAATCCAAGCTCCTGTCTCTAGGCTACTCCCCAAACAGCACTTCTAAGAACCTTTTGTATAAGATCAAGTGTAGTAGCGTTCTTATAAGTTTAGGATATGGCGGGTGAGGGGAATGTAAACAGATGCGCAAGAAGCGCTGAAATAATATTGGTAAATGATAAAAGTTTGCCAGTATATTTTGTGGATTACACAGCAGGGTGGCGACAAAGTTAACAAGTTTGATGTGGAAGCCATGAAAACAACCCAAAATAGGTTGAGCTTCTTTCACCTGGTGGAGAATGAAAATCCGGAGAAATCAAGGCTTTATTCATCTTGATAAGCGTCAGCCTGTCAGCGCTGTCAGTCGACAGGCGTGTACGCTTTCCTCATCCTCCTCCACCTCCTCCGATATGCGCTGAGAAACAGACCTGAGGGTGCTTTGGCTATCAACAAGGGAATCTTCTTCCCCCGTCTCTTGTGTCGAGCGCAAAGCTTCCAACTTCATGCTGACCAGAGAGTTTTTCAACAGGCCAAGCAGCGGGATGGTGAGGCTGATAATGGCGGCATCGCCACTATATGGTGTATATTGGCATCAAGGTAGATGGCAGCAAAAGTATGAATATGGTTATGATTTGACAGCACCAGCAGATGTAGATAGTAGCAATGCTATGATTGTGGCCATGGTATGACAGTGGCAGTATTGTTGATGGCAGTAATGTCATTATTGAGGCTGTGGTGTGAGAGAAGAAAAGCAGGTCAGATGTCAGAAGTTCCATGATTGTATCCATAGCATGACATGATCAGCAGGTGCAACCGAAGGTGAAGATTGTGGCTTTGCATGGCAGCATCAGCAGTTGCAACAGAAGGCATAGATTGTGGCTGTGCATGGCATCATAGAGAGCACGATGGTACCCACCCAGTGCACAGACAAGAATGGCAAGATGGCATACCTGTGCTACAAAAGCTAGATCTATGCATTCACCTAGTAGGAGTGTGATTATCCAGGGAAAGCCAGGCTCGGTTCATTTCAACAAAGGAGCTGTTTTGGACAACATGGTCCGTTGGTGGGTGATCATCTTACCACCCTGCCAGCAAGAAGGTGTTTGTGTAATTGAATGTGGAGAGGTCCGAATCAAGCACACCCTAAGAAATTGTCCAGCTGTAGTAATGGAAAGAAGTAATGGTTATGTCAATGATGGAAATGGATTTGTCAGGATTCGGTCTGTAAATTAATGGGACAAATGTATTATAAGTCTGGCTTTCCTTGGCTTTTCAGATGTATCTTACTCATTGTTATTATTAATACTTTTGGCAGTTGGTCTTTATTGAAGTCTCCAAAAGTCGCAATCAGTTCCAAGCTAATTTCTGAGCCCCATCATGGGCAGCCGTAGATTTGCACCAAAATTTGCGACTTCTTACAAAAACTGGATTTAGGTGATAACTCAGGAAACACTGCAGAAAACTAGACAATGGCTAACTTTGAAGGGACACAATTTTAGGTACAAAAAATGTTGCAAATGAGAAAAGTCTCATAAATGAAAGATAATGGTAAGATAAATGTTTGATACATGTACCCCAATGGAAAGACCAAAAACTCAGTTTTAGAAAGATCTCTGCAGAGCCACTAGAGGACCGTTAACACAGAAGTAGAGTCACCCTTGCATTAAAGGCATCCAAGCTAATTCTGCCAATTTTTACCATTTAGTTCCTTCCCCAAACCATTTCTGTCATTGTCGCTTTGGCACCACTGCCCACCACCACCCACCACCACATGACTGCCGTTTCCTATACAGTGCACACTGTTGCTCATTTAAGCTTGTGTGCTTGAATACATTTTGATACATTGTATACCATGGAAACTTATTCTTTGTTGAAGGGGTTGTGTACAAGCAAGTATCAGTGGGACACATTTATTATGCTGTTTGTGCCTTTTTTTGCATGAGCTTCCATTTTTTTCTAGTGTGTCCTACGACCTATTAATTATTTGTTGGGGCAACAAATATCCTCTTTTTCCGATGATCACCACTTTTAAGGAATTAGTCACTTAATTTGGGTGCAGCTTTTTCCCCTCAAAACTTTTCCTTCACTTATTTCTATTTTAACATTTCTATTTCTGGCACAATTTATAGCACATTTAGACCAACAAAAAGCAAATCTACCAAGTTTTATAAAACCTTCATAAATGAAAAATGACCTCGAGACACAAGTAATAATTGTGCTCCAGTGTCTCCACAAATTATTCATGTCCCCACCACTTGGCCACTCATATATATGTTGTCCAAAAGGCTTTACTGTCTTATTAATAATCCCTGTTCATCAAGTGATTAAGCAGTCCTGGTACTTACTTTAATACTGTCTGTAAACCCTCCATCGATCTTTATTTACATGTCTAGGCACTGATGAATACAATACACATCCTGCTCCACCATCCCCCACCTTCTCCTTGTGTCTGTTGGTGAGATGGACTGTGAGAGATAGAGTCACAATGGGTTACACCATTAGGACAGACTGAAGGAATGAGAAACAGGGAGACAAAAACAGGCCTGAAGCTCTTAATCAATGCAAATGTACAGGTACATATACAGGTACATATACATGCAGAGATATGTCTAATAGAACAGATGTATTGAAAGTGGCCAACTCCTTTAAGACTAGACACATTTCAGAGTAAACTGCTTCTTCTTCAGTAGCATAAAAGCAATCTCTGTTCTTAATCCTATGTTCTTCCACTGTATCCATCTGACATATCCCTTTTATTCTATGGGGCAGTACAGACGTAGATTTACTAGCTTCATATAGCTTTGCTGTTATTTTACTAACTTAAACCTGTTAACTCCACCGGGATTTTCCATTGTGTCATTACATTTTGTACTTAGTATCGTTTGCAGATATGTTTAAAGCTGACGTTGTACTTTCCAGAGATAACATTTAATATTCTGTACTATGTACCGGAAGCAGCAAAAAATGCCAAGAGCCACTTTTTCAAACTTTAGTGTACAGAGCTGTATAAGGAGCATATTTTCATTAAAAAAAACAAGTTGATACATGTAGGACATCTTGATATCCTTTTATTAAAATTTTCGTAGGTAAAGAAATCCACCAAACGAGATATTTATTTGTATATTTTGATAGATTCGGCATTCTGGGAAATAAAACAGTAGCCATATAGATGTTACATTTGTGCCTTTGTCCTTCTCTCTTCATAAGGTTGAGCAGAGGATATGCTGATATCTGTTTATTTTGTTCTCTATAGTTAGTGTGAACACTGGTCCATTCCCTCCTCTGACACCATTGATTGAATTGTATCACATCTGTCTCTTGCAAACCATGCTCAAGTTCTTTAAGAGTGAACACGCTGTGATTGACAGGATCCTTCTCTTATCCCCTTCTGAACCAGGATTTACATATAAGCAATTTCTGACCTGTACTCTTTGCCTACAATAGATCAAATTAGTTGAATCTACAAAAATGGAGTGGGAAGTGGGAAAAAACATCTTCAAGAAATTATCACAAAATAATGATAACAGATTTCTTTTCCTAGGTATCACGAAATGTAGGAGGTAAAAAAATACATATATGTACAGGTGCAATCGATAAAATGCACAACCCCTTACACTCAAGAGGACCTTTAACCACCTCACACAAGTGGGGATTAGCACACCATTCCATAGGGGCGGCTACACAGATCCAAGGGTAATTTTAATTTTCTTTCTAGCCCCCACGAACGTGAAGATATAAGTCCCAGTATCTGACCATTGTAATCTATGTTTGGTCAGAGAGGAGGAGCTGGGGCTGGAAGAGTGTGTTATACTAATCTCTACTCCGTCTCTCTGTCCCATAAGCAACAGACACTGTCAGCGAAGCTACAATGAACAGTAGTGAGCTGTAGTTTTTTTTCTTTGTTCATCTAAGGGTTATGTTCACACATTCCATTAATATTCTGTTGACATTGCATTTACATAATCACAATGTGTGTACATTTGGTTTACTATTCACAAAAAAGGCCTTAGGCCTCACTGAGACTCATTAGTCATTAAAATTTCACTTTTATTGGTACTTTCTTTAAAAGAGAAGAAACAAATCAATTTGGACAAATTCTAACTTATTAAAATTATGCAGGCCATCGTGGAAACTTTATTGTGTGACCCATAGTGAGATGAGGAAGACTGATCCTAGGATCTTAGTATAAGGTTCTTAACACCACCAGGTGTCAGTGTGGTGCCGTTAACCTGACGGCTATACACAGTGTTGTTTAATTAATAGTAAAGCTACAATGTTGCAGCTTGTAGCATATTCGTTCTCTAAATGGATACAGTATTAGTGCATTTACTAATGCACTAACTCGTACACCCACCTAACCCTGGTGGTGGTTCCTTTCATGTATGTACCATCTCATGCATACTAGTACGCTTCAACTCCACTAGCGATAGTTTTATTAGCAGTTATAAATTCACTGCCAGTCAACTCGCTGTTTTATAGAAGCGCTGGAGTTATTGCGGTCACTAGGATTTCTAATGAGTGTGGCTATGCCTGACAATATCCCTCATTCTATACTGAACTCTCCCTCATCATCATTCACTCATTTGGGATCACACACACACTTTGCCTGCTATCTAAAAATCTTTTGCACACTAACGCCCCCCCGACATGTTTCGCCACATAAGTGGCGTCCTCAGGGGTGCCGGGGCTAGAGTGTGCTCGCCCGTACACAGCTCCGACCTTTAAAACCTCTGTTTGTGTCGTCATAGTGTACTCCCACTTGAAGTCAACCAATGGTGGCTCCTGATACATTCCATCCAATGGGATCTCAATATTTCAATGAGTCCCATTGGCTAGGTCTTACCCAATCCAGTGCTTCTTGCGGTTGCGCACAAATCGCATTCATCCAACTTACCTTCTGACGTGATTCGTTCAAGTGCGCATGCGCTGGGACTTAGAGTTCGAATATACTTCTGGTGCGCATGCGCGGGGACTTGGAATTATCTCCGACTTGCGATTCCAATGAGGTCCTAGTGCGCATGCGCAGGGACTTGGATTATCTCAAGTTAACCTAATAGAGATCATAACAGTGCGCGAGTAAAATTCTGGCGCATGCGCGCTGTTATAATCTCTTTTAGGTTAACTTGAGATAATCCAAGTCCCTGCGCATGCGCACTAATACTGTATCCATTTAGAGAAGGAATATGCTACAAGCTGCAACATTGTAACTTTACTATTAATCAAACAACACTGTGTATAGCCGTCAGGTTCACGGCACCACACTGACACCTGGTGGTGTTAAGAACCTTATACTAAGATCCTAGGATCAGTCTTCCTCATCTCACTATGGGTCACACAATAAAGTTTCCACGATGGCCTGCATAATTTTAATAAGTTAGAATTTGTCCAAATTGATTTGTTTTTTCCCTTTTAAAGAAAGTACCAATAAAAGTGAAATTTTAATGACAAATGAGTCTCATTATGTACAAAAATAAGTTTGGTATATAGGAGAAAATACATAAATACATAAATAGAGAATAGATCTATTATATAAAAGAATAATTACATATATATACACACAATACACAACATATATGACAAAGGTATCACGTATCTATATATATTGGTAAAAACAATTAATAATTAATTTTTAACTAAGGGGTTAATCGGTATCCCTGATTATATCTCCATATGATTATATCACAAATTTATTTATTCATTCATCCATTTGGTTATATTATACATTCATTTATTTATTTTTAACCAAGGGGCTAATTGGTATCCCTTATGATATTTCCATATTTTATTAATTGTTTTTACCAATGATACCTTTTACGTGATACCTTTTTACGTGATACCTTTGTCATATATGTCGTGTATTGTGTGTATATATATGTAATTATTCTTTTATATAATAGATCTATTCTCTATTTATGTATTTATGTATTTTCTCCTATATACCAAACTTATTTTTGTACATAATTTATATATATATATATATATATATATATATATATATATATATTGTAAGAGATTAGCTCCGGGGATCGTCGTCTCCTAAGCAGACGACCAGCACACACAGGGAATTCACACAATGTGAGTAAGGTTAAAACTGGCCTCAGCCAGCTTTATTTGGCAGTACACAAACTCAAAACATAAAATAATACCTAAGCCTCTCCGGCACTAACTAAACATCAAGGTTCCCTACCTCACCAGGTGCTGGCCTACTGCCAGCCACCCCAAAAACACAGCAACAGTTCACTGCCACCGCTCCACAGGCCTTTGCCGTAGCCTGTCTCTTCCCCAGGGTGGAGCCCAGTGTGAAGTCTGCCGCATCTATTAGTGCAGCCCCTCCAGCTGAAAACTAAGCAACTTAATTAGACAGACCCAACTTTTCCAGGTCTGTCTTCTACTCAGCTTTTCATAAGGCAAAATGCACATTTTTATGCCCAAAAGCTTCTCTAGTGGCAGCCACCCTGCCACAATATATACATATACCCTTTTGTACTTCGCCAACCCACAGATTTTTTTATCCACTTGAAAAAGGGGACCACAGTTCCCCGAAACGCGTTGTGTATCCTCTGTGTACCCTTGACGATTCAATAAAAAGGAAAACCTATTTGGAACCATTATCCTGTCTTGTCGTGCGCCTTCTGCTCTTGGCCTCTCTATACCGACTCTAAGTAAAGCATCTTGATATATTCGAAAGAAAGAAAGGGGCAGAGGGAACATTAGTGGATTGATAAATCTCCTCCAATTTCCTAACAACTAGAAGAAAGCTGACTTGTGTACCTTTTGTGAGTTGCCTTTAGTTCCCCAGTACCCTACTGAGAGTAAGCTTAATAATGGTAGTCACAGACAATTGTTCCATGTTCACAAATTTTTATAAGATTAATAATAATACTGTCACCTATATGTCACTAATATAGCTTTATTCATGTTGTCATAGATTTGCAGGCGACAACACCTTGCACATTCCAGCATTGAAGAAAAAAATACAGAGCTATTGATAATAGAGACATTTATGAAGAACGACGATATTGATAGAGCTGTGAAGGAATCTGAGATGGAACAGTTAGTCAAAACCACAGAGCTCATAGAAAATGAACTTGTAATGACAGAAGTTGATCCAGAAGTGGAGATAGACCTACAGTTTGAATACAGAAAGCAAGTAACTCCCATGACTCCTATAAAAGACAAGGACACTGAAACTCATTTCTTTGAGCAAAAGAAGACCGATTTACCTCAACACTCAGAAAGCTCAAGAGAAGATGATTAGTTAGTTAAAGGGCTTATACCACAACCCATCTTTCTTTTTAAAAATCATAAATATGTTAGGTATAGCCATGTCCCAAAATTCCTGCTTAATCAACATATAAAAACACTTTTTTCTAGTGGTTAACCCCAAAACTCCTCTTTTTCACAATTTTGCAACACATAAAAAATGAATAATAAGTGATCAAGTGGTTATACAGTCCCTAAAATGGTAGCCATGAAAATGTCAAAGCCTTACAAAGCCTGTACACTGAACTATGGAAAGTTATTCCCATCAGAATAGGGCAAAATAAAGAAAATATTTTTTTATACAAAAGATTTTTTTTTAAATCTACCAAAACTTCATAAAACCTATAAAAAGTTGGTATCCTTGCGATCATGCTGGCCCAAATAATAAAGTTGAGTTAAAGTGTACACCTTAAAAACTGTATCCTACAATTTCATCGCATTGAAATTTTTTTTCAGCTTCCCAGTAACAAGCATGAAATATGAAATACTGGAACTAGGAAGAACAATTTTTAGGCAGAAAACAAGCCCTCCTACAGCTCTGTAGATGGAATTTAATGTCAGTAAACTGAAAGGATAATCCACTGCAATACAAGTTTTGCAGTACATTATAAAAGAGATCAAGTGATGTCCTGTCAGTTCCCCCCCCCCCAAAAAAGGGTATGTAAAAAACAAATTGTTTAAAAATAAAACCTTCAAATTTGATATATTCTGTACTTCCACATCTGTACCAATTCAGACTAGCATTTATCCTGTATGACCAATAAAAATTTTAAAAACAAAGGAAAAAACAATGCCTAATTTGACATTAAATTGTCGATCACTCTAATAATTATATGTGAACAAATAGAAACTGCAGGTCTTTATGGAAAAAATAAGAAAAAAACATAATTTATCAAAAGCCTACAAAATTTTTTTATCAATGGGGAATATTTATCATACACTGGCGCTCATGTGCCAGCGTATGATCGCCTCGCCGCTGCAAATTCGCAGCCCGATACATCAAGAGGCAGGGCCTGGCGTAAAAAAACCCCGCAGCCGGCGACTTTTCACATATGAAAAGTCGCCGGCAGCAGCGAGTGCGCAGGCGCGGGGACAGTAACGCCCCGCGCCGGCCCACTGGCGTGAAGGTGGCGGATTGGAGAAAATAATCGCAAAAGCTAGCAATAAGCTAGCATTTGCGATTATTTCAGGGCCTCTGCGCCACTGGCGGTGCGCAGAGGTCCTGATAAATATCCTCCATTGTGTTTTATGGACCCAATAAAGAGTTTTCCTGTTTAGGTTCCAAAATAAATGCAGAAAAATGTTATTAGAAAAAAACAATGTCAGATTAGCATTTTTTTCTGATATACTGCACATAAAAGGTCTAATAAAAGTTCAATAGGACATATGAAACCCAATAAGCTATACAAAACTTGATTTCATCTTGAAAAAAAACAAGATCCCATACAGCTATGGTAACCATAAAATAAAAAAAATTTAGCTTGTAGAAGGCATTGGTGAAAAAAATTGAAAAAAAGCCTGGGTATTAACGTAGAAAACAGATGCAGATATAATTTGGAATGTGTGGCAAACAGTACTGTATCTGGGGAAATCAAGTAAACAATGGGAAAATTCCTATATAAGCAGACATTGCTGGATAAATGAAAGAAAAGGTACGGTAAGTGTACAGAAAAGAATAAATAGATGTAACAAGGGGGGGCGTGGTCGCAATGATGGTCACTGGAACTCCCCCAATTTTTCTGATCTGCTGCTATTTTTCACTTTTCTATCTTTTAGTCTTTCTATTTCAAGTCTTCTGTCTATCTATCTAGCCATTTCAAATCTTCAATATATCTATTGTCACGTATATATTACGTACATCAGAAAGGTACTATGGTCAACGACTAGAGCACTTGAATATTTGCATCACAAAATAGCACACACAAAAACAGGCATCAGAAAAGTAGTGTTGTCACAGAATAGTGGGAATAACAGCGCAGTCGTACTTGAAAGGAAAGTACTTGAAATAATAACAAAACATAAAATAAGAAAAGTAATTAAAAAATACAATATTAATGAAAGAATAATGCTGGTTCATGTCACTGCGATAGAAGATGTTATGGGTATTGATGAGTAGACCCAACCAGCACTGTTTGTGGGCAGCTAGAATAAAAGTGAGGAGCTTTCAAATAATTGTCCTTTTCAAGGCAGTGTTAAGTACTGCATATGTATTCAAAAATGGAGAGGCCAGATGGAGTTAAGGCATTGGTCAATTACATCGCAAAGAGTGACTCAAGTTCCATCGGATTGTCTTCAAGACACTCCACCTCTTTTGTGCAAAGCCCTTCAACTCATCCACACTCTAAACAGTAAGGATGTCTCAGCCATAGGTTATGGAGCTACTTCCATAGGCCATCCATCTGCCCCTGTCCAAATTACAGCTCCCAGATGCCCAACAACTTGTGTTGGAGGATAAAGATGTGGACAGTGGACCATTGCAGGACATCTACAATCAGTGCTATCTGTGAAAACCCTTCTATTGGCAGCTGCTGAGCATGGGCGCCACCATGTTGGCTTAAATCATCCCTCCCCTTGACATCAGCAGGGAGTGGTGATCTGTTACTATGAGAGCCTCGGATCATACAAAGACTTTCTCATTTCAACATAATGTCAGGCTCAGAGGTAGTGGATCCTCTGAACTACCGTGGACAATGACACAAGCCAACATCTGGGACCAGAGTCTAAGTGGTACTCGGTTTTCACCAGAGCCTGCCGCAAAGCGGGTTGGACTTGCCTTGCTGCGGCGTAGTACAACCAGGTTGTTCTACAGGAACATAGCAATAGGTCAGGGCAGGCGGCGGAGGAGCGTTGTCAGGAACGGAACCGGGGTCACGACGGAAAATCTCAATAACAGCGCAAGGCATCAACCACAGCTTTCTGTAGGGCACGAGTCACAAAGATCTGGCAGGCTTTGTAGAAAGAGGCAGGTTTAAATAGATTCTCTGAAAATGGCCAGTGCCAATTAGCGAGGAGCTGGCCCTTTAAAGCTTTTGAAGCCGGCGCACGTGCGCCCTAGGAGTCGGGAACGCGCCAGCAGGGAGAGGGGAGCATGGGTGAGCCTGCAGCCCCCGATATGGGTTGCAGGAGCAATACCCATATACTGTTATACTGTATTTTGGCAGTATATGGTAGGATCAATCAGACAACCTAGGGTTAAAGTACCCTAGGGGGTTAAAAAAAAATTTTAAAAAAAGTTTAAAAATTAAATTAAAAAACCATAAATATTCATATTTTCCCTAGAACTAATATAAATCAACAGTAAAAATCATAAACGTTAGCTATCGTCGCGTCCCAAAATCTCTGTTCTATCAAAATATAATAACGGTCATTCCCAGCGTTTAACCCCATAGCAGATCATAGTGGCCAGAGTCGAAAAAGTGGCAACTAAAAAGTGATCAAAAGGCCATACAGTCCTCAAAATGGTAGCATTGAAAACGTCAACAGCATCTCATAGCACAGAGGAATTAGGTCGTGTCTGGTCAGCTAGTGCCCGCCCACACTGTTAAATCTTACATTAATAATATTAATAATCTTTATTTAAATAGCCCCATCAAATTCCATAGGGCTTTAGAAATCATAGGGGACTTATACAAATATAATATTACATTACAGAGGGCCCTCCTCACAATAGCTTACATTCTAGGGGGGTGACATAAGGATGAAGGATATGACACAAGAGGTAAAACATCTTGTATAATGGTCCAGCCATAATTTATAAGGGAACAATATAAAATAATTTAATTTAATAAGTAAAAATTCAAATTGTACTTTTTAGTGGCACCATTTAATCTTGCATGCAATATACTGGAAAGCTGGAAAAAAATTCCAAGTGCGATGAAATTGAGAAAAAAAAAACATTTGCTGCGTTTTCCTGTGGGCACTGTTTTTACTGCTTTCATTCTGTGCTCAAATGAAGCCTCCTCTTTATTATTTGGGTCAATACGATCACAGTGATACCAAATTTATTTACCATAGGTTTTAGTAGATTTTTAACTACTTTTGTACAAAAAAATATTTGCCATATTGCCAAATTCTGAGGCCAATAACTATTTCACACTTTGGTGTTGTTGGTGTTTGGGGTGTTAGGTGTCGTTGTTTTGGGTATGTACTGGCGTTTTAATTTATATCAATTTGGGACCTATATGACTGGTCAATAACTTTTTATTCAAATATTCATGGATGGAAAAATAGCGAAAAAGTGGTGATTAGGGCATTTGGGTGCTGTTTTCCGTTACAATGTTCACGGTTGGGATTCATCTTTTTTATATTTTGATAGAATGGGCATTTTGGGAGGTGACAATACCTAACATGCGTATGATTTTAACTGTTTATTTATTTTTATATGTGATCTAGGGAAAGAATGGTGATTGAAACTTTTACATTTTTTAATTTATATTATTTTGACTATTATTTCAGGCCCTCTGGGGTACTTTAACCTTGCAGGGTCTGATTGCTCATACTATACTATACAATTTTTAATGAAATTTGAAATATGTAATAATGGAAACCCCTAGATATCACTCCATTTAAAAATCTGCACCCCTTATACTATCACAAACAGATATTAAGAGAATTGTTAACTCTTTTGAACTCTTCATAGTAATTGAAACAAAATGCAGGTGAAATATAAAATGGTTTGATTTTGTTGATAATACATTCATTCGATGACGATTCAGCTCTATTGCATAGCTGAAACAGTACCCGGCATTTATTGCACTATTGGCAGAGCATTATTACATCTATTATACCTACTTCACCACTGTGGTAGAAATATAGTAAATATCCATGAACATTGGAAGATTAAGACAGTGGAGAGATATTGCTTGAAGACTTCATATTTTCTTCTCTTCAGATTGGCAATTATACAGCAGGTACCATGGGAAGATTGATATTCCAAAAAAATTGAATGTTGTGTCAGGCTCAGAGGTAGTGGATCCTCTGAACCACTGCGGATGATGACACAAGCCACTACCTGGGACTGGAATCTAAGTGGCAACCGGTTTTCACCATATCCCGCCGCAAAGTCGGTTGGATATGCTGGGGTGTGGTACCACCAGGTCGTTCCACAGGCGTGACTTGTCTGCAGTGGCAGCCAAGGTTGAGGTACAGAAATGGTAGGCAATCTCGTAGTCAGGGACATGCAGGAGGTCAGGACGGGCACTACAGGATCAAAGTCGGAGACGTAGCAACAGGTCAGGGCAGGCGGCAAAGGAGCGAAGTCAGAAACAGAACTGGGGTCACAACGGGAAATCACAATAATAGAGCAAGGCATCAAGCTTTCTCTAGGGCTTGAGGCACAAAGATCCGGCAGGGCTTGCAAGAAGAGGCAGGTTTAAATAGTTTTCCAGAAAATGACCAGCGCCAATTAGCGGCACGCTGGCCCATTAAATCTCTTGAAGCTGGCTCGCCCTAGGTGTCAGGAACGCGTGCTCATGCCGAGAAGGATGTGGCAGGAGGCGGGAGAGGTAAGATGTGCGGGGAGAGAGGAGCACAGGGGAGTCCGTGACATGTTGTAGTGTATATATCCCTTAATATTCAGTTCTATTTTTTCTCTCTTTTAACTGTTTGACACATGGTGGAATTATTGGACACCATCCTATTAGAAGCTATTTTAACAAATTATAGTGCAGTCTGTTTACATTTTTACTATATTTTACTTTTCGTACCCACTATAAAACACAAATTTTTCTCTCAAAGTGGTCTGGCATATTTACGAGGGGGCGGGTTTAGGGGCGGTGACTGCTGCATGACACGCGTCAGTCAACGCTGGCCTATGGAGTTGGCGGAGTGTTCCGGGGAACAGGCAGCGCCCCCTCACGAATACCCCAAGACCACTTCCAGCGCAGTGCGGCGTTCGTAGTGTACAGTGCAGCATTGTTTTTTAGTGTTGTAAGAGGTGAGTGAAAGAGGAGCTACTTATAGAGTTATAAGAGGTGAGTGAAAGCAATAGGAGCTACTTACTTTAGTAAGCAGCTCCTAGTGCTGTTTTTGAGGGTGACAGGTCCTCCTTAAGGAGGCAGCATTTTTTCGTTAATTTTCGCCCGCTTACAACCTTCAAAAATCCATACCTTTTTTATTTTTCCGTGTACAGTGGGGGGCTTATTTTCTGTGTAACAAATTTTATTTCTCAGTGATGTTATTTTATATTCCATGCCATGTACTGGGAAACTGGAACAAAAAATTCCAAATGTGGTAAAATTGGCAAAGAAACACATTTGCTTCACTTTCTTGTGGGCTCAATTTTTACTACTTTCACTGTGCACACCAAAATGATACATCTACTTTATTCTTTGGTTTGGTACGATCACGGGGATACCAAATTTATGGTTCAATAAAAAAGTTTTTTTGAAGACTGAATGAGAGGATACTAAATTTATATAGGTTGTGTATGAAGAAAAAAATTTGGTTCGCCATCTTCTGACACTAATAACTTTTTCATACTCCGGTGTATGTGAGGTGTTAGTTTTTGTGAAATAAGCTGACATTTTCATTGCTTTCATTTTGTGGACTGTGCGATCTTTTGATCACTTTGTATTACATTTTTTTTATGTAAAATGGTGTAAAAGGAGCGTTTCAGACATTTAGGCGCTATTTTCCATCATAGGGCTCCCCGCTGGGAATGGACATTTTTATATCTTGATAGATTTTTGGCATTTTGAGTTGCGGCGGTACCGAACATATTTGTGATATTTATTGTTTATTTCATTTTATATGAGTTCTAGGGAAAGGGGGGGTGATTAGAATTTTTAGATTTTTTTATTTCATTATTTTTTAAACTTTTTTTAACCTTTTTTTTCTAGAGTACTTTAACCATAATGGTCTGATCGTTCCTACCATATACTGCAATACTACTGTATTCCAATACATGGAATTTTTACAGATGCAATGCAGCCTTGGGTCTGACAATGACGTCCTGGGGAGCAACGATTGGAAAAAAAGATGCTATCAGCAGTATCCGAAAGGCTAATACCCTTGTGAACTTTCTCCGAAGTACAGAATTATCCTGCATGTGGATATAAGCTGTTCTATGGCCCCACTGAGATACAAGAAAAATTAAACCCCCAACAAATTAACCAATTTTGAAAAAAAAACATGTCTCAAAGAATTTATCAAAGTCATGGGAAATTGAAAACATTTTTTTTTCCCAAAATCTTGCCTTGGTTTCACAATTTTAGCTCTAATTTGATAGGACTCTGGAATAAAATAAGACAAGGTTTAGTCATTGATATTGGACTGGCATGGCCTGCAAATACAGATGCTTTGAGAGAAATAATAAATGAAACCCTCAACATATGATGCAAACTTTTGGGGGGTGGCATTCAAAATGTGCAGAACTCGAACTGAAAATTCTTTTTGGGATATAGTTAGCAAAATTTGTTTATTTTCCAGGGTTCCACCATACTGAAAAAGCAAAATGCCCATCAAAGCTGTTAAAGTGGCAGCTCAGCTGTCAGTTACAGTCTGGCTCACTTGGTGATTTAGCAGGTTCTAAAAACTGTTTATCCCAAACACATAAATGTACGTCAAAATGTTCTTACTATGGGTATCCTATAACATACAGGTTTTAAAGTAGGCACAATTTAATTTCAAATCCAAATCATCCAATTAACAGAAGCTGCTAATACTCTAAGAATAACAATGCACACAATGGGACATATTTGTAGTAAATCACTGGAGACTTTGTAGAGCATTTATAGCATAATCCTTCCCAAGATTTTAGTCTTGTGCCACAAGGGCAATTCATTGTCTTATGATCTGTAATTAGAATATTGGCTTGACTCTAGGGAAGATGACACTGCCTAAAACTTATCAGTGTTACATATGTACCATATAGGAATAAGAATAGGTTATGCGGTGCTGTTTCAGCAATGGGGGGCATTGTGCAGAATGCTTACTAATGAAAGATACGGTAATCGGGATGGGGGTCCATGGGTTTTCTTCTGCTATACCTAGAACAACTTGTCCCATATTATATAACAAATTAGTGGGGTGGATATAGGTTGCATATAACTATAGAATTGTATATAATGAAATTCGGGGAGCTGTGTATGAAGAGCTGCATACAATTGAATCGAGGGGGTGGTCTGTGTATTGGGGGCTGTATATAATGGAACTGAGGAATTTGGGGATCAGCTATATAAAAGGAAACTGGAAGGAGCTGTAAAGGGGGGCTGTATATAAGTAAAATGGGAGAGATCTGTGTATGGGGTCTGTATATAATGGAACAGGTGGGGTTCTGTGTTTGCACGGGCTGGATATAATCTAACTGGTGGGGGGGATCTGTGTATGTAGGGGCAGTATAAAATGGAATTGGTGGGGGCATTTGTGTATGTAGGGGCTGTATATAATGGAACTAGGGGGACTATATATAATGGAAGTGGGTGGAGTTGTATATGGGGGACTATAGAAAAAATATAAGGGAGCTATATATAAATTCATTGGTGGTGCTATATATATATTCATTAGTCAGGTTGGGGCTGTATATCAAATCATTAGGGTGTGGTATGTAAATGAATAATAACAGGGTGGCATATAGTAAGTTACAGGACAAAGTATACTATTGAGGCTGAGGAAATATAATGTTGCGTTTGCTTTGTGTTTTGAAAAGCATTGCAACCGCATCAGGCAAAATGCATATGCGATTTGTAGGTAATGATATGTAATATAAATAGTTAAGAGAGGTCCAGTTTGTATAATAAATTCTGTACATACTATATTTTATTCTGGGAGAATATACACTCACCGGCCACTTTATTAGGTACACCTGTCCAACTGCTTAAAGAAAGTACCAATAAAAGTGAAATGTTAATGACTAATGAGTCTCAGTGAGGCCTAAGGCCTTTTTTGTGAATAGTTTGATTTATGGACTCAGTCAAGTGTCCACACCTCTCTTGTATATACATTTGGTTTACATCACAAACAAGCTGTCAAAAGAAATGTTACAATAAACGCAACATAAATGCAAATTTGATAACATGATGTAAACGTGATGTGGTCGCAGATGCAATGTAAACTGAAATGCAATGTTACCACAAAAGCAATGTAATCATAAACTGTAATGTTAAAGTATCCACATTACATTCACACAAGCATGATGTTTATATGTTTTTTGCATATTTACGTTTGCCTTACATTTGCAAGTACGTGACATTTGCATTGACATGGTGCTTGCGTGGTGTTTCGTTAGCAGTTGCGTTTGTCACACTTGCATTGCAATTATGCTTATATGGCGTTTGCTCCGCATTCACATGCATTTATGTTGCGTTTGCACTTACACTTATGTGGCATTGTGTTGTGTTTATGCTTACCTAGCGTTTGCGTGACATTTATGTTGTGTTTGCGTTTACGTGGCGTTTGTGCTTACGTAGCATTTCAATTGCATTTACGCTTATGTGACGTTGCATTGCATTTATGCTTACAAACCATTTACATCACAATTGCGATTAATTGGCATTTGCATTATGTTTATGCTTATGTGGTGTTTCCGCTTGCAGCACATTTGTGTTGCATTTACGCTTTTGTGGCTTTTGCATCATATTATGCTTACGCAAATTAGCATTGTGTTTAGGCTTACACCTTGTATGCGCTGTGTTTACGATTACATATTGTTTGTATTTGCATTGCGTTTACACTTACACATCATTTGCATTGTGTTACACGTATGTAGCCTTTGCGTTGTGTTTTTGCGTTTATGTCATATTTGCATCGCATTTACACTCATGTTGCCTTTGCTTTTATGTTTACACAGCATATGCGCTCATGTTGCATTTGCATCACGCTTATACTGTAGTTATGTGGCTTTTGCATTTATGTTATGATTACACTTAAGTTTATACAGCATTTGTGTAACATTTGCATTGCTTTTACGGTTATGTGGCGTTTGCATTCATCACATTTTCACTTTAGTTTACGTGGGAATTGCGATTATGTTGTGTCACAATATGTAACATTGCCCTTTGGTAAACATGGTGTAAATGCAATGTTAACTGAATATTAGAAGAATTTTAACACAGTGGGCCGCTTAACTTACCTGGTCACTGGGGAAAGTGCATTGTCTGACTATAATGCACCATGCACTAACATCATGCGCCCAAAATCATGCATGTGTCGCTTCCCCGCTAAGGTTCACCATCTTTTTAGTGGTGCATCTTAGGGCTTAGGTTTAGGCTTGTGACACAATTTGAAAGTTAAATGCCACGTTCACTCTGAATCAGTCGGACAGTCCGACGTCCCTAATTTGTGTCGCATTAAAACCAGGGCAGCTGCACCACAAAAGGGTCATGTACGCCACAGTCCCAGCGCACACATTTCTTAAATAACTGTGTTTTAGCCCCGAAAAAAGGTGAACAGTCTGACAAAAGTCCAGAATGCGACCCTTGGTAAATGAGCCCCAGTGTGTGAATACAGAATCTAGATGAGCATAGAGGGATTTCACATTTGCAACCAATTAGACAGTTTGGGAAAAGTTTAGCATAACACAAGTCTCCAGCTCCAGCTCCAGCCCCAGCTCCTCCTTTCTGACCAAACACAGATTACAATAGTAGTAAAGCGTCCATACCTTATGTCAAACCGCCCTCTTCCTGAAAGTGACAGAAGAACACGCCCCTTTGATTTAGTCTTATTTCTCTCCCTTTTTTATGGGGTTTCTATAATGTGAGGATGCAGGGTTGTTGTAATGTGTGGGTGCCTGGAGGTTGTGCAGAGTAAACCCCCTTTTATGTGATCTGTACCAGATTCATATTATATTGGATGTCACACATAGTTTAATTTAACTTTAATTGGGCATGTATAACATTTATATGGTCAGATACTGGGTCAGTTACAATGGTCAGATACTGGGATTGATTTCTTTGCAACTGTGGGGCTAGAAATAAATTTCAAGGTGCCACTGGATGTGTAGCAGCCCAGAATGCTATGCTAAGCTCTGCATGCGTGAGGTAGTGAAACATATTTAACCCCTTACCGACATGTGACGTAATACTACGTCACATGCCGGGTGCCGCTGCATGGAGAGGGCTCATGGGTCCCTTTCACGGGCTTCATAGCCGGTAAGTCTTTTCTGCATATTGCACCAAAGCCTTACCGGTAACACCCGTGATCATTGCCAGCACCAATCGTGGGTGTTTTCATAGTATCATAGTATTTAAGGCTGTAAAAAGACACAAGTCCATGAAGTCCAACCTTTAAGAATTAAATAAATGTTTTATTCCCATAACCCGTGATATTTTTTCTCTCCAGAAAGGCATCCAGGCCTCTCTTGAACATGTACATAGAGTCCGCCATAACAACCTTCTGCGGCAGAGAGTTCCATAGTCTCACTGCTCTTACAGTAAAGAACCTTTGTCTATGTTGATGGTAAAATCGCCTTCTCCTGTAGGTGTAGAGGATGCCCCCTTGTCCTGGTCACAGGCCTAGGTATTTGTACATTGTAATGAGGTCTCCCCACAGTCGTCTTTTTTCTAGACTGAATAATCCCAAATTTTGTAATCTGTCATTGTATTCTAATCTCCCCATTCTCCTAATAATCTTGGTTGCTCTCCTTGCACCCGTTCCAGCTCTACTATATCCTTTTTATACACTGGTGCCCAAAACTGTACACAATATTCCATGTGTGGTCTGACCAGGGATTTGTATAAGGGCAAAACTATGTCTTTATCATGAGAATCTATTCCTCTCTTGATACATCCCATAATTTTATTTGCTTTAGCAGCAGCCGCCTGGCTCTGGTCACTAAAATTTAGTTTACCATCCACCAATACCCCCAAGTTCTTTTCAGCTTCAGTTTTACCAAGTAATTGACTGTTTAGAACATAATTATACTTTTGTTTCCATGGCCCAAGTGCATAACTTTACATTTATCTACATTAAACCTCATCAACCATTTCTTTGCCCACTCCTTAAGCTTCTACAAATCCTTCTGTAATGCTAAACTATTGGCCTCAGTATTTATTACTTTACACAGCTTAGTATCATCTGCAAATATTGAAACTTGACAGTGTAAACCCACTACAAGGTCATTAATAAAAATATTAAAAAGAAGTGGCCCCAATACCGACCCCTGTGGCACTCCACTGGTAACGTCAACCCAATCTGAGAATGTGCCATTAATGATGACCCTCTGTTTTTTATCACTAAGCCAATTACTTACCCAAATACATAGATTTTCCCCTATTCCCAGCAGTTCTCCCACTGATCGCCGCCGGAGAATCTGCTGGCGGTTTCAAAAAGATGGGGACACATGGGCGCCTCCATCTTTCCGAGGATCGTTGCTCCCTGTGACATCATCGGGGAGCGGCGATCCGTCGCCATGACAGCCTCAGGTCTTCCGAAGACGTACCGACCCAAAGAATAAAGTAGACATGTCATTTGGGGCATACAGTGAAATTCGTAAAATCCAAGAACATTAAATGCCATAATTTTGAAGTGTAATTTGTTACACAGAAAATAAGCCGTAACACAGCTCTGTACATGGAAAAATAAAAAAGTTATTGATTTTGGGGGGGGAGAGTGAAAAATGAAAACGCAAAAACGAAAAAGGGCTGCAGTGGGAAGGGGTTAAAGGTAAAGCAGATGAGGATGGGTTAAATCTACAAATGATTAAGTGCAATACTGCAATACAAATGCACCAACTGACCTTTAAAAGCTACTAAACTACACTAGTATAGATATACATACCCATATTCATATGCCTCTGTACCACCGCGAGCAATGCTGTAAACCGACACCTAGGAGTGAAATCTAAGTGGCACATGGTTTTCGCTAGTGGTTTGAACTTTCTGGGTACCACCAGGTCGCTCCACAGGCGCGACTTTTCCCGCGGTGGTGACCAAGGCAAAGTACAGAATCGTAAGGCAGGTTCGTGGTCGGGGACAGGCAGGAGGTTGAGACAGGAAGCACAGGATCAATGTCAGGAACAAAGCAGGAGGTCAAGGCAGGCAGCAAGGAGTCAAAGTCAGGAACGGAACCGGGTCACAATGGAAAATCTGTAGACTGGCACAAGGCAACAAGACAACCTTTTTCTGTGGCATATAGCAGGGAATGCTGGGAGAGACCGTTTTTATCCAATTTCCTGGGAATGGCCTGCACCAATAAGGGATGCGCTGACCCTTTAAATCTTCGAGCGTTGGCAAGCTCGCGCCCTAGGAAGCGGGGACACGCGCTCTGGGCTCCTGCATCCGGAGCAGGAGCCTGGATTGGTAAGGAAGCAGGGAGGGCAGCTGGGAACCAGAATGAGGCACGGGTGTGCCCACAACCCGAGACGTGGGTTGCGGGGACATCCATGTCAGACATATACTTTTGTTCAAATGCCACCCCGATGTTTGTTTCAGCATCTTATTCTTGGCATCCATTTTCCTAATTGATTTTGTAGTGCAATTGTCCTCTTGGCTTTGACTCAGATTGAAAAACCATTTGTAACTGTTTGTTTATTCTTTGTCTCCCTGTCTGCACTATGATGCAGATAGGGAACATCGACTAGTTGTCCCCTACCACTTAAGATAGGCAAGGCAATCAGGTACAATGCATATAAAGGTGTCATGTTTTTTTATAGATTGTATTCTATCCTAGGTTATGTTGTAAAAATAAAATTTTAGGCTGGCAGTGCATGCACAATCAGTAACGCAGCATATCTCTTTTACACAATATACATAGTTCTGAACAGCAGAAGGAGAAAGTGGAGGCATAGAATGAGTTTCGATCTCAGCAAAGTGGCACCCAGTGCAGCTCACGAAAGTTACCAAAGCATTATTGTGGAGATGGGAAGAAGAGACAGCTCCTACCCAGGACAGCCTGTCCTTACCTCTGGGAAGCTTGGCTCACATTTGCCACCATGTGATTCCCTGCCTGCATAACCAATACTGAGTTGCCTGCATTGTCAGTGCTGGCCACCGTGATAGCTCTCCACTGTAGTCATAACATAAAATCCTTGATTACATGTGATGGAACATGAGAGAATACAAGTACACTTGGGAGATGCCTGGCGGAGTTGCAACCTGACATTGAGGGCTCAGTGGCAGCGTCAGACCAAGGAGGAGGAATAATGTAAAATATTAATATCATTAAAATGACTTTAGCATAGGGTGAGACCATATGATTACACATATATGATATTGTGTTATTCTTAAAAGTATTCATGTAGGATAAACATTCTTTCAAGATAAACAATATAAATTCATGATAGTATTATGTTATTATTGTATCAGTAGTAGAATGTAGGTTTATGTATAATATATTGATGGGCTTTATATTGGGAATCATAGACATAATGAATAAGATAGTTTGGGATATTCCATTGTACTCTAAAGGCAGATGGTATATGGTCAGTTGCCTTTGGTAAAATGCAAATTCCTTTATTATACTGAACTATTGTCATTTATCTTGACTTGTCATGGTACATTATGGTCTCAGAGTTCCCATGGAGTACTGGTATCTGTCAGACGAGTCAACCTTTATAATAGCACATCTATATGTTAATAGCATATGTATATATAAGTTAATTAGTTAAGTTTACATATTTATGAACTAGAATGAGATCATCTATGATCCTCAGATGGTATACGGACTAACATGAACCAATAGGAGATTGGGAATATTCATTTGGGAAATGTTAGTTTGTGTATAAAGAGTTACTATACTAGTGATTAAGGGGGAGACTGTGGGAGAGAGAGGGTGAGTAGGAGAGAGACATCATTGGACACCGAAATATCCACTCAATCCTTAGTCAGGTATGACTAAGGACTGACATTTGTTTTTGTCCGAAACGCGTCACCATATGCATTTTTCTTGTGATGTCTTGCTGATTTTAACTTTTTGATGAACTGAATAAATTGAACTAAATATTTTTTAAACTTTACACCAGTGCGGATTGAGTGGATATTTCCTTTTCCTTCCTTCCTTGCAACTCTCCTTGGACCTAGACCAAGCGTATTCCATCTCTTATCCAGCACGGAGTCACCTTCAACATGCATTTCTGCGGGTGAGCATAAGCAATTTTTTCAATTTTTTCTGTGTATATCATTGGACACCACCATCAGTCTTTTGTCTCTTTGTCTCCACTCAACACAAAGACTCTTTACTCTCTCAAGCTTTGCTCCACACCAGGTTTCTTTAATTTTATCTTTACTTTTTGTAACTTTATTTTTATTTATATTTTTCATCCAATTGTATATTGCTACTTTATTTTTATTGAAGTTCATTAAATACTTTTTACTTTACATCTGGAACGAAGGATCGCTTCTGATTTTTTGAAACATTGCTCATCATCGTGGTTCCTAATTCTCATATTAGGAATTGCAAGAAATATCTACTTATATTGATATTTAACAGAAAATGGCGAGCCAGCCAGGAGACCAGAAGTAACATTTATGGTGAGCTCTAGCTGTAGTTTTTGCGGCATTGTTTTGTCATCTCTTTCGTTTGGAGAGAAGAGAAAGTACAAGAGACAAGATTTTTTTTAAAAAATCTAGAAGCAAGACTGGTGAGCACGTGATCTACTACAAGCAGCATGTGTTCCAGTGTCCTGTGACAAGGGTGAGCCTATGCGAGAAGACCTCAACAAAGAAGACCTCTGCATAAGACAGACTGAAGTAGAGACGATTCCAGCAAGACATTAACAGAGTGAGTAATGGATTTCATTAATACCTTTTCAGATAAAAGTAACATTGATTTTAAGTTTGTGAGTAGTCATAGTAATGCTCAGTTATGGAATTCTTTATATTCACAATGTGAGACAGAGAATTCAAAAATAGACAAAAAAATATTTTGTGTGAATAAGCAAAAGAAAAAACTTTGGAATGTATTGTATTTGGTAAAGTTTTTTAACAAAATGGTAATGGAGGATAGACAGACAATATCACAGAACCAAAGTGTATGTGTAAATATCAAAAATATTGTAAATGATTGTACAAAGGAAGAAATAGAGGAGAATGATACAGAAACAAGTTTTTGCTCTCATTGTGAAATGATGGCTGAACAAATTGAAATTTTGGAAGATCAAATTGATGTAAGGACTCAATTAATATCAAAATTACGCAATGAGAATAAAAAAATATCTGTTATCACAAAAAAGGAGACAAAACTAGTGAATCCTTTCTTCCTAGTCCACAATCCTTCCAAGCTGATGAAGAGTTAGAAGAGGAAGAAATCAAATGTAGGAGGTTGCATGAAAGGGCAGCAAAATTAAATTTAAAGATTCACGATCAATTGATGAAAATTTTGAAAGATGTTCCAATATATGATAATAAAATGGACAGTTTTCATAATGCAGACATTTTTGAGTCGCATACTGACAAATTTAATCTGACCAATGAACAAAATAATAAATTATTCCGTGTGTGGTTGCCATCACACATGGCCAGAAGGTTAGAAGTTACACCAAGGTATGGTGATGGTAATGAAGTTATACACAGTACTGAATCAGATCGCTTAAGACAGCTGATTCTATTTACAACAGGAGAATCTAGTCCTTCTGTAGATCTATTGGATAGTCTCAGACCAACACTACAGGACGATCCTTTTGCATTTTTGATGAAATTTGAAAAAGCTTATAGAATGGTTATGGGTATAAAGGAGGATGAGGAACCAGAACCCATGATCAAAGCTTTTGTCAGAAAGTTCAAATATTTACATCCGGTATCAGTGCAATTTGCTTCTGAAAAAGATACATTAGAAGAGGCTGCAAAATTCATTGATCAGATTAGAAGATCAATCAAGCAAAATAATGCTAAAATAAAAGTATCTGTTGTTCAGGAAAAGGTAGATAAGAAATGGGTAAATTCAAATCAGGACAGTCGTTTTAAATCTCAGACTACTCCTGCTCCGAAAAAAATATGAATTTACAAAACAAAATGGAATCAGAAGGAATGTAAATTGTTATTTCTGTGGAAAGAAAGGGCATATGCAATTGAATTGCAGACAATTCTTGAGAGAACAGCAGGGGGTTGGGAAAGAAAATGGGATAATGGCTTCAGCTCCTCCCATTTTAGACCATAGACAGTCTAGGTCACCTTATGCTCCATTGATAAAGGAAATTCATGAATTGGCCATGAATAGTAATATGTCCCATAGGAGAACAAAGGATGATGTCAGAGAAGACAGGGAAACCCTAATGCCTTCTCAATGACTAAAGAAAAATGTAATTCCATGTTCACTGAAATATTTAGCTCCAATTTCAATGGAAAAAAGGGAGGCCTTTTGTAAAAGGTTCTTTACAAGGGAAAAATGTTACATTTCTGATTGACACAGGAGCTCAGCTAAGTGTGACTAATCAAAACTTACTTTGTACAATTGTTGGTTTTAGTGGAAAAGGAAGTACTCAGGCAACTTTGGTTTCTGATGTTTTGTTTGAAATACCTGGTTATTTGAGAACTGAGATTGACATTTGGCATTGTCCTAGTTCAGAAAACATCATAGGGATTGACATAATGAAGAAGAGAGGTTGGATTATTGACTTAGGGAACCAAGTGATTTGGAGAGATTTTGATGGTAACAAACCTGTAATTATTGATCCAAGAGATTGTGTCTTCTGAGCATGTGTGGCCTGAGATTAGTGATGATATGGATCTCAGGGAAATTGTACAAAGTTTTCCGTCTTTGTGGGCTCAGTTTCGAAGGGAAAGACGCCCCTCCCCAAAAACAATATAAATTGCCTCCAGAATCCTTAGGCCCAATGTCGAAGATAATTCAGGAATTGCTTCAACAAGGAGTTATACGTAAGGCCAATTCAGTGACCAACAATCCATTATGGTGTATTAAAAAAGCGGATGGTTCTTACCGAATGTTGTTGGATCTCAGGAGATTTAATAAGTGTACTCCCAATGTAGCACCTATTGTCGCAGATACACCTGATATTATGTCAAGATTGAATGCAAAAGCAAAGTTCTTTTCTGTGTTGGATATCAGTAATGTTTTTTTCAGTATCCAAATAGAAAGGAGTTGTCAGTACAAATTTGCTTTTACGTTTTTGGAGGAACAATATGTGTGTTGCAGATTGCCACAAGGGGCGCACTTATCACCGAGTGTATTTCATCGGCATTGTCCAAAGTGTTGTCAAAGTTTTCTTGGCAGATTGTATACTACAGTAAGTGGATGATATCTTGTTGGCAACTGAAACAAGAGAATTGCATCTTACTTTGTTAGCGGAATTGTTTGAGTTGTTACATGAAGCTGGATTGAAGCTGAATCCAAAAAAGGTCAAGATGTTACAAAGTGAGGTTAAATATCTTGGAGTTTTGATCAGTCCAGGAAAAAGAAAACCTCTGCAGGAAAGGATAGAATCGGCTATTTCACTTCCTATTCCTACATCATTCAAATCTTTGAGACTTGGACTTGTCAATTTTTCCAGAGAGTTCATTGAGGGCTTTGCTGAAAAAGCAAAACCATTATATTATTTATCGAAGAATAATGATGATGATGACTCTTTTGGACCCTGGGGAGAGGAGCGCTATTTTAACGTGACACTTCATTGGCATTTTGGAACAGCAGGAAAAGTGAGAAGGTGCTGACAGAACTGCATTGTCTTGGGAGGTCCTTCTGCTGGACCCAACATTCTCCCTGTACATTTGACCTGCTTCTTTCAACTGTATTGGTGTCCTCAGGGGCTGATCCGATTGAAAGATGTGGAGCAACAGGTAGCAATAAGTTACTGCTTAAAATGTCACGCTGGCACTTCATGGTAAATAAGTGGATTTTGGTTGTAGTTTGGGCACTTTGGGGGATATTTATCATACGCTGGTGCTCGTGCGCCAGCGTATGATCGCCCCACCGCTGCGTAGGGCCTGGCCTAGAAAAAAACGCAGCCGGCGACTTTTCACCTATGAAAAGTCGCCGGCAGCAGCGAGTGCGCAGGCGCGGGGACAGTAACGCCCCGCGCCAGCCCACTCCCGTCCGGCCGCGCCCCCCACTCGTCCGGCCGCGCCCCCCCCTTCACGCCCCTTCCAATAAGCTAGCATTTGCGATTATTTCAGGGCCTCTGCGCCACTGGCGGTGCGCAGAGGTCCTGATAAATATCCCCCTTTGTCTCTAAAAGGTTCCCCCTCACTGTTCTGTTCTAGGCACAATCTACCATCAAAGCTAACATTGAGGCAATGCTCTGTACTATCTTACAAACTGTGAGCAATAAAGACAGGAAAAGCAAATACTGTAGATAGCAGAGATCGATACCATATAAATTAATTGTTTCCTTTCTTTGGAAAAT